>JAAGNO010011047.1:7600-42646 GCA_033439905.1 Ceryle rudis | reverse complement strand
AAAGAGACCACAAAAAGGAAAACAACAAGACCAACAGAAGAAAAAGAGAAAAAAGAGGGGAGAGGAGAGGGGGGGTGAGAGGAGAGGGAGACGGGGAGGAAAAAAAGGGAAGGATGAAAACAGTCTCTTAAAAATAAAGACCCTGGCACCAGTCTTGTGTGAAACTGGGGTAAATCGGGCTGAGACTTGATGGTAATGTAAAAAAGGTCAGAATTGAGTCCAACATCTGACTTGTAAGTCATCTCACATTAGTAAGACCTGTGAGAGAGACAGTTTTCACTCCTTCCACAACAGCGTAAGTTAAGGTGTGTTCTCTGTGACTGCATTCAGTGGCAATTCCTAATAGAAACAATGTCTGGCTAAATCACTGCTATAGGTAACCAGTGACAGATCACTGCACTTTCTGGAGCATAGTGCTGCACAAGCAGTCCGTGTGATTCCACTGACTAATGTTGAAAGGGAAGAAATTGCAAGACTGAGTATGTTTTTGTATTTTTTCACATGCTGTCTCTGAAACTCTGACCATGTTTGGTATATATCTCAAAATATTTCAATTTTAATAAAGGAAAGTTGGAGCAAACTATCTCAGGAATGCAAAATGTCATTAACACGATGTGAATAAATACATGATAAGCCTGGGAGCTCAGGGGGGCAGCGCTCTCTCTTTCATCTTGTTTGCATGTTACTGTCTATATAAGAGAGTCAGGACTTGGGCTTTAAAATGGGAATGGTTTTAAATAAGTATTTTAAGAGTGGAAACCTAATGAGAGTGCTTTTAGAAATCTAAACTACTCTAACAACAATATATATAGATAGATTTTGGTTTAGGTTTTTTAGGGTTTTTTTGGTTTTTTTGGGTTTTTTTTTGTGTTCATTTGTTGATTCAGCCTAAGGTTATGTAGTTTACTTGCTTACAGAGGTAATATAAATACTGGAACAGCCCTGTCACGGACCTTCATCTTGAGTTTAGCAGCAGTAGAATCAGCTTGGAATGAACAATTTGTAGTCCTCTATGTTGCATTGCCTCAGGGCTGCATCAGTCCAGGGAACTTGTTTTGAAATATGTCTGGAAATTATTGAATACATTTTTGAATATTCCTTCATTGAGTTATATGCTTCCTCTATGAAATGCATCGTGAAAAGGCAGAATATTTATCCCTATATTTTTGTATTAATCAAATATGTAGCCTGATGGCTTAAAGAGTTGTCCAGTTCCACAAAAAACAGTTAAAATAGTTCTGTTAAATATTAAAAAGACAGAGGCAAGGCATGAGACAAACTGGGTTAAAAACTAGAATTAATATCACCACCACACTATACTCCTTTATATATGGATTAGTGAAGTACATTCAAAAAGGGAAAATTATCTTTATTTTTAGAAATTGGTCCCTGATATCTGGCTCCAATGTATTTCACATCAGTGAAGTATGTATCTTCCAGTTTGTGACCATTACCTCTCATCCTATCACAGAGCACCACTGAAAAGAGACTGGCCCCTTCTGCTTGACACCCACCCTGAAGATATTTGTCAACATTAATAAGGTCCCCTCTGCCTTCTCTTCTCAAGGCTAGACAGCCCCCTGTCTCTCAACCTTTCCTCATAAGAGAGATGTTCCAGTCCCTTCATCATCTTTGTAGCTCTCCATTGGACTCTCTCTCTGGTACTTCCCTGGCCCTGGGGAAAGACCAGCTGGGGAGATCAGAACTGGACACAATCCAGATGTGGTCTGGAGTGGTAGGAGAACTTCCCTCGACGTTCTGGACACACTTTTCTTTATGCACCCCAGCATATCATTGGCCTTCCTGGTCACAAGAGCACATTGCTGTACCATGGGTAACTTATTGTCCACCAGGACACCAAGGTCCCTTTCCATGGAGCTGCTTTCCAGCAGGTCTACCCCTAACTTGTACTGGTATGTGGTGGTGTTCCTTCCTTGGTGTAGGACTCTACACTTATTCTTGTTGAACTTCATCAGGTTTGCCTTTGCCCAGCTCCCCAGTCTGTCCAGATCTCACTGGAGGGCAGCACAGCCCTCTGGTGTTATCAGCCACTCCTCCCAGTTCCATATCATCAAACTTGCTGAGGGTACACTCTATCCCTTCATCCAGATCATTGATGAAGATATTGAACAAGACTGGACCCAGTAATGACCCCTGGGGAACACTGCTAGTTATAGGTCACCAGCTGGACTCTGCGCCACTGATCACGACCCTCTGAGCTCTATTGTTCAGCCAGTTCTCAACCCATCTCACTGCCCTCTCCTCTAAGCCACATTTCCTGAGCTTACCCACAAGGATGTTATGGGAGACAGTGTCATTAGTGAAATGCTACAGATTTAGAAATGCTAAGATATTAGGAAAATGCTACAAAACAAAAGTCTTAGCTTCTTTTATTTTCTCTTTACCTCTGTATATGTTAAAGCAAAAGTAGAAGCAGCTTGCATTGAAATTTAGTACTTGCTCATAGTTATAAGGCAGGGTGCACCTAGTAAAAACAATGAGAAAAAAAGCATATTAATTTTTATGCTTGCACTTTGGCAATTTGATTCCTTCTCATATTATTAATTAGAAGTGGCCTGATATTTTTACATGTTTTTTTTTTTTTCAATGTAGTATGAGCATAGGAGTGATGCCTACAGGAACACAGGCATTCTGTAAATCCATCTGGTCTTGAAAATGTAGGTACATAAAATCTTATATGTCTAAGCTTACAAACATTTTTTGAAGTTGGTATAAATCATCCCACAGCAGACATTGAGATACAGGTCCCTCACTTAAAATCCTTGACAATCCACAAACCACACTTGCTTTCAAAGCAAAGAATTCTAGCAGTTGGGAAATGGGATGCTTTTTCTCTTTTAAAAGTATGTAACTGATCTGTATCATTGTTTCTCACAACAGTGACTCACAGCAGATGAAACATATCCACCCTCTTTCTTCCTTGATACACACAGAGTATATCGAGACACCACAATATTTACAAGCTCATGCTCTTGTTAAGTGGACCATGCTGCCACATAGTGGAAGTCTGATACACTCTGTCTTCACCCATTTTATTAAGTTGCACAAATATAAAGATGAAATAATGGGGCTTGTTCATTTATGTAATAATTAACGACACATTTACACTCCTAGCATATCACTGTTGATGTTTACTATTTGATCAAGTATGATGGATGCCTTGTGGTTGCAGATTCAGATTAGCATAATTTCATCACCAAGGGACCCATGAAAAGGTTCAATTATAGAGCAATCTCATTAATACCAGGGCTTGTTAAACTAATAGAAATAGACATCCCAACAGCTCTGATACGTATACATGTGCTTGGAATATAATTAATGGAAAAGTAACCTATACCTGAAAGAAGCTTGAATGAGATGATTACATGATATACTAGACTGACTGAGACAAACGCTGTTACAATATAGAGAATGTTTTGTTAGATCTGTGCAGAGAAAAAAATGTCAGCAAAGATATAGGCAGCCTTTTTTCCAAAATTATTTATCCTTTGCCTTTGAATGATATATGTGATCTATTTTTTTGTTTTATTTTTTTACTTTTGATTAAAAACTCTTAACTCATGCTGTGCTTTGATAGGGTAGCAAGAGAAACAGCACCCTTCTCCCCCCTTTATTGTTAGCCTCTTGATTTTTAAGCAGACATTTTTCTATAACTTGAAGTGAGAGAATTTACCTCCAAGCAAAAAGTGTGGTAAGGAAGTTTGTAGAAGTCCTACTTACTGTAGCTGTGAATGTGGGAGAGCAGAATTCAAATTTTCCAGAAAGGAGAATAGAAAACTACTGTAACTGGCACCTGTCATTTATGCATGACAGGAAGGAAGGAGTTTGAAGTCCACAAGGCAACAATCTTACTCTTACAAATTTTCTAGTGATAAACCATTTCACTCATTTTTTTTCATCAGTTAAATACTGAAGCTGTGTGGGGAAACTCTTCCCAAAGATAGATTTTCTGTGTCAAGACAATTAGACCTCTTACAACATTTTTCATGAAGACAAAAAAAAAGTTTGTACAATGTTTCCCATGTTACCATTTACTTAAACCTGATTTGCACGCTGTGTTATAACACCATGTCAGACCAATGATGATGCAGAAACATTCTACTTTGGTTCAGTGCACTGAACACCTTCTGTTGCCAGTTAAGAACTTATCCCTAGCCCCTTTCCTCTCATTTGAACAGAGGACCTATCCTTTATCTTTGACAAATCATAGTATTCTGGCCAAATCTTTCATAAAAGATGCCTTGGTAGTGCTAATAATATCTGTCATCATACAAAAGTTGTGCACTAATAGCCAGTCTCGAGCTCTGAACTCTCCACTGCTTTAGTCCGTGTGCAGCAGAGTACTAACAGTATGGAAAGAGAGGTCCATCACTTGCATGACACTTCTCAGCAGCAGATTTGAGGATATGCAGAAAAGACTATTAAAATCATTTTGGACAAGTTGGTTATAAGTTACTGTCTTCTCATAGTATCACACTATAAAAATGCAGATCATTCATCCTCTAATCACTCAAGCTTGGTAACAGTGAAGGACATTTGGAACCAGCTTGATAGTTAGCTCTTGCTCCCATCACAGGGAGCAAGATAGAATGTCCATCCATTTGATGCCCAAATAACCAAGCTTTAATTTGAGAAATGGTGAACTTCTCACTGGCTAAGATTTTGTGTATTCAAGGAAGGCTTATTCAGAATTCACTGAAGTATAAATTTGTTCGTTCCATCCAAAGAAGCCCCATGAGCCCATTCTTATTTGACTTACTTTATATTGCTTAGTAAGGAGTTTCAAAAAAAAAAAACCCAAACCATGAAAAGCTACTCTACAACAAGAATAAGAGTGTCAACACAGCCATGCATCTAAGAAAACTTTCTCTTTCAGGCAAAGTCTTGTGACACAAGAAGTTTGGCTCCCAATAGAGGAAAAACTTCCAGATTTTGACACAATTATTCCCATTATTTCTCCAAATGGCTTTGGTTCAGCCTTGTTAGAAAGCCAAAACTTATCTCTGCTCAACAGAACCATGACTAAATGTCATTTAGGTTGAACCTGTGTGAAAAGCACTGTTGGATAGTCATCATAAACACAAGGTTGTGAGCTCTGAGCTCTCTCACTGCCCTTCATGTGCCTTGTGTAAAGCTGGGTTTATTTTCTTTATCTTCCAGTGATGCTGATGGTTCAGGTCCTTATGCTGAAGCTGTTTGCTTATGATATATAGTGGCTTTAGGCACTATTAAAAAGGAAAAGAACAAACCCCCTATCTAAGTCCAGGAATAATCACTCTTAAGCACTAGGAACAGTTCTCAGTGTCCCAGGCTGTAGTAGGACTAACTCTTTCCAATGGGATTTTTTTTCTTCACTGACTTCAGCTGAAATTAGCTTTGGATCATGCACTTTGTATGGTTATCTGATGTTCCTACAATGAAGTTCTTAATCAGTTAGTGCTCATAAAAATCTTGCATGTCTGCAGAGTGCTGTAGAAATTGTAAACCACAGCAGAGTATGAAAATAAGTATTGTAAGCACGGACAGCATCTGAGGCAAGAACTTTTTGGCAACCGTAACTAGCTCCAGTAAATAGGTCCTGTTCAGAATACAATAACTCTAACAATTCATTGTTGAATCCCTCATTTCCTATGTAGACCTAATTTTTTGCTTAAATAATTTTTTTTATGCTGACATGTATATGCTCTGATTCTACCACATGATCTTATTAAATATACAATGCTGCATTTTTTATCACTTCTGCTAGTCGATTATTCTGCATTTTTAAACAAAATAACACAATTCCAAAAATACTTGAAAGCTGATGAATGACTCATACTGTAATTTATTGAACACCATAAAATATTCGGTGACTCAGAGTCCTAGCACAAACCAAAGGTCCAAAAAAGACACTACTGTTTGCAATACAGAGGTACAAAATCTGAAGACTGCTAAACCAGGCATTAGAAGCTATTCCTGCTTCTGCAGTTGTCACTTGTCAAAATTCCAGCTAATCCCTGTGTGGATTTTTAAAACAGTGTAATGGAACCTAATAATTTTGTAATGAGAAACAGTGTGTTTGCTAGATTAATTTCAATTTGTAATGTTGATTAGTTTCATGCAAGAATGTAATGATCTGGAGTGGAGGAATATATGACATTGGAACACTGGAAATGGTTTTCAAAGCATAAAGCAGCTGTGTTACATAGTTCTTCTACTTACAATAGCAGTGTAGCTCTGTTTCTGAATGATTCAGCTTTCATGTTTTGAACGCCAAAAGCTTTTATTCTCCAAGGCAAACGGATCCCTGCATAGTCCAATGATCATGTCTCTGGTTGAGTGGATTAAGTAGGAAATGACTTAGAATACCCTGATCAAGAACTGAGAATATTTGAGGAAAGAAGCTTGCTTGGGCTTATTTCCCATCTGAAAATGACACTTCTCTATGGATTATGGACACAGTTATGTGTAGGACTATCTCTATTAAATTTAATTATTCCTGATGTGCTTTTGTTCAACTAGTACTTTGCACTAGCATACATCTATTGATGTGACTAGACCAACATCCATGTAATGATGCCATAAAGGAGAGAAGAACTAGTCTGTCATCTTCTAAAATCGCATATTTACTTTTGAACACAATGGCATTTTGAGGTGTGGGCCATTCATATACACAGCTTTAATGGATAATGTCCTTCCTGAAATAACATTATCACACTGCTTAGTAAGTCCAGAGACAATTCAGCTGGTTGTGACCACATCTGGGTTGGGCTGAGGTTTTGATGATGAAACAAAAAGGGTATTGAGAATCATGTGGTTGGTTGTTCTGCCTTGGAGGTACCTTTGGAGAAGAACAGGTGCATCAAAGTACCCTTTTAAGAAGACTGAGCATAACTGGAATTTGGGGATTTCACAGGAGGGCTGAGTTTCTGTTTAAATGTAGTCTCTGGAGCAGACAGAAAATTGTAGATATGAGACTAAGTAGATATCACTGGAAACAGTAGAACTATAACACGGTATTACTGCACCCAGTAGAGTTAGAAATGTCAGTCTAATAGAGCAGGCATATTTCTTATGTGTAGATTTTTAAAATAAAAAAAGCAGCAGCTTTGTGCAGATGACTCTTAAATTAATCCATAAGCATTGATATGTTCCCTGCCAAGGTGCAATGTCATTGATCACAACTGGGGCTCATTATTATTAAGGTTTCAACAACGTTTGTATTAACAAGTCACCTTTGTATCGTAAAAAAGCAGAGGGTTGATAGGCATTAAGAAAACAGCTGCATCATAGTGAGCAGCCAAGAGCACAATGGGTGTCAATAGGAGGTAAAACTACTCCCGCTGAGACAAGTGAAGAAGAAAAATGAAACAGGAGGATTTGTTCCAGCAGCCCTGTCTAATTGTTTATTCCCTTCTCATTCCATCCTAGTCACTTAAGGGATATGGCTTCTGTCATGTAGAAGAAAAAAAACAAAGCTTGGGCTGCTTGGGGTTTCTCTCCCTGTAAATGAGTGGAATTTGGGTGCTGGGAAGCTGTGGGCAGGGTGATGGCATGTTACCTTTTCCTGATTAGCTACAAGGCATTTACTTCAGATAAGTGCTGTGTGAGCATATGACCTTGTAAGTGGCCCCAACCAACACTAATAGTCTGCTTTAGAGGGGGAGATTAGGTTCCACTAATGGTGTCACAGCATGAAATGAGATGCAACATATTAACTGGGGGAGAGGGAGCAGGAGGTGGCAGAGATGCTGAGGAGCCAGGGGGGAACTTGAAATAGAAAAGAGCAGCTTAAAGGTACAAAAGAACACAGTGATAGCATAGGATATCTGTAGCTCCTGGATATGAATGGATTTTGCAGGGTTCTTTGGTGGAAATTTAAACCAGTACAGGTACCGACTTTCCTTTTCTGCAACTGGTACCCAAAGGCTTGGCTGTCCAGGGTGTACTCGCCCAGTGCAGGAACACCAGTGCACACCTTTGTTGTAGCTGAGGTCCAGTGAGCAGCACAGAACTTGCCTACAGCAGCAGGTCTCTGACAGCTCCACATTGCCCCCTGCACCTCTCGATGCTTTGGGAAGCAGTGCCTTGCTGGAGTCATTATGTTAGTTCTAATAGCTTCTAATAACAGAAAACTAAAACATTGATACTGGCAAGTTTCATTCCAATGCAAGCTGACTTGGGCCTGTCTCAGAGGCATCTGTCTCTTTCATGATTATATGACAACCTGTAAAAATGCAAATTTCTTCATCACTGGTAGCATAGAAGCTACTGTGCTTCCTGGGACGAGCAAATTGGGCATTTCCTATAATCTACAGTAGGATCTTTTATAACTACAAGATGCCTTTCAGAAATAGAGCAAACAAAACAGTTGAAGTCAAAAGCTTGCTGCCAGGGAAATATATCTGGTAAATTATATTATCACTGTTCTTTTATTCACTTACACTGGAAGAACTGGAGCAATATTTAATGACTTGGTCAACAATGTTTTGTTTACAGATTCTTTCTTGGCTCTATATAGAGGTATATTTCCTTGTTCCGTTAAAATCTAGTAGCAGAATTTCTGCTCTAGTTTATAAGGATTATGTCACCATCACCACTGATGGTGTGGAACAGGCACTGGGGAAGTTCCAGTAGCAGACAGGAACTGTGTTCAGGAGCTGGATTCTGGTACTGGATTCAGGAACACACAGATAGGGATCAAAGGCAGAATGGACAGAGTCCTCCTTGGATGCCAGCCATTGAAGAATAGAAGAAGAGCTTGACCCTTGTGATCCTTCAGCTTTATGCTGACTATGACTTGTATGGGATGGAATACTTCATTGGTCAGTTTGGGGTCACCGGTCCTGTCTGCTCCTTTCACAGGCCCAGCCTTTTACTTTCTGCACCCCCAATGCGGTACACAGGATCTAACAGTGGCCTTAGTCTGCACACCAATTGTTGTCAGTAACCCTAAACAAGGGGTGTTATCACTGCTAGAAGTAGACTCTGTGAAAATAGGCTGCTAACTTCAGGAAGTGCAGTTAGTTAGAAGGACTGAGCTGAAAAGTAAAATCACCAAATAGAATTGGTCTGTTCTCACTCAAACGAGGACGTTATGAAACTGTAAAGTGCCAAATAATCATATAACAGCTTTTTTTGAAAGAGCACATTAAGA
Organism: Ceryle rudis; assembly: GCA_033439905.1. Classification (NCBI taxonomy): domain Eukaryota; kingdom Metazoa; phylum Chordata; class Aves; order Coraciiformes; family Cerylidae; genus Ceryle; species Ceryle rudis. The sequence goes on along the minus strand of JAAGNO010011047.1, from coordinate 33,489 downwards.
GCACTGACTAATTTCTGGGTTGGGCCTGAGCAGATGACCGAAATGCATCCTATGCCCACATATATCTAATGAAAATGTTCATTTCTTCATAAAGATGAGTGGTTGAATCTTTGGTTGTTCTTTGCATAGTGACAAGATGAAATTGGAATATACCATCTTTAGAGATAATACCAGTCAGTCAGACTCCTTAGCCCAGAGAATTCACTTTTGTCTGCACAAAAACTCATAAAGTCAATTAAGTTATCAAACTATTTTCATTAGAAAAGTGCCTCCTTCTGCAGGACAATGCACCCATTCATTTCTACCTCAATTAAAGAATCTGTGGTTTTCTGTAGCCAATACTATTGAGAAGCTGGGTGTATTTAATGGTATACTTAATTGCTGCTGATGGAACACAGGACGGCTTCACATGCCTGCAACAGCTGCCATCTTGGCTGATCTGTGTGTTTTAAAGTATCTGATGCATAGGCTTGCTATGTAGGATTCATGGACTTGGCATCCATGGGCTCAAATTCCCTGAGGAGCACATGTTGCTAGCGGTACTCAGAGGGCAGAAATGAATGCAGGGCTTCAGTTTCTTTTGTCCTGTCACATTTAAACTCTGTAGTTCACTGTCATTGCTAAATTGAGATGATGTTCCATGGTTCCTGAACAAAATCCAGTCTCACATGAGACAAACCAACTCATATTTTATGATATGAAATATGGCATAGACAACACATTTTCCATGTAATTTTCTGCCTCGGGAAGACATTGCAAGAGCAGCGTGTGGAAGCCCACAGTTACTCCTACTGCTATGGGTTTTTGTCACTTCTGCCATTCTTGAGGGACTGGAAAATGCAGTCTTGCTATCATTAATGTACCAATTTTCATAGTCATCTAATTTTCTTCTCAGCAATGCTGTTAAGTAAATAAAGCGGAAGCATGAGATCTGCTCTTCTAAAGTCTGTACCAAATGAAGACAGAAGTCTCTCTACGTGCAATTTGTAAGCTTCATGTATTTCTATAATTGTACCCAAATTTCATAAAGCACAGGTTTAGGGCATCATTCCTACAGGATACAATACCATTCCTTATTGAAACTCCATTCAATGTAACTGCTGCAGGTTAAGAACTGATCCTTGTTCCCAAGACTATTTGAAACACTCTGGCCACTGACCTCAGTTGTTACCACCCTCATTTCCCAATATGCCACAGATTTGTACTTACACTCTCTCTGGGAGCTGTTGAAGCTGCAGGAGGCTGGACGTGACATTGGCTCTGATCCCAGTGCCCTCACACATGACCCCAATCAGCTTCGCTACAATTCTCATGATACCCACAGGGTTTCCAGATGGAAAGAGAAAAATAAATGTTATCAGCACAATCCAAATGGAAAAGGGCTATTTTTTAACATAGACAGTCTTTGATGCAGTTACACAGGAGTTACTAATTCATCTTTTTGTATCAGAATGGTTTCATTTATTAGAGCAGGGGAAATATAACAGGCTTATAGAATGGGATTCTTTTATTCCTTTTTAAATGGGAAATAATGCTAAAAGAAAATAGCTTTTATTTTTAATGCAACTAGTACTGATCATTAAATCTCGCTATCTATGATAATGGAAGGAATGGGTCATTAAATCTGTAGCAAACCTGTGCCTAATAGTGAATATTAGTTGCGGCTAAGCTAAAATGACGCATTTAGCAGTGACTCCAAGTCACAAGTCAAGTAATAATGAGCAATGTTTTCTCTCCAAAAACACCTGTATGAGGCTACAGAGGCACCTTTTAATAACGTAGGAAGGGACATTTCCCATAGTATTTTTAACTATTTCACATATTTTTATGTGCTTAAAAAATAAAACCCTCTGCAGAAATCAGACATGTTCTTCATTAGCATTAGTGCTCATGAGTTCTCCTTCAGGGTGTACGTGAGCCTGGATTTATCCTGTAATCTGCCATGACTAAGAGAAAGCTTTTGAATAAATCTGTGAAAGGTAGCATCTTTGACTGTTTTCTCATGGAATGTGAAAGTAACTTTTAGAGCTCTTAGAGGTTTTGAGGAATTTTGATTTCCATTTTTCCCATCTTTAGAGGCAGAAGAGAACAAAAGGAAAACAGAAGTAAATTTATCTATAATCCAATTTTTCTATATCTTTTGACAAGTAAATATTTATCATTGTAATTCTAATAAGATATGCTTTTAAAATAGGTATTCGAAATACTCTGAAATAATATCATGTGAGGTGTCTAAATTCTGCTCACCTGCAACCAATAGCTTTTCCACTGTCTTTATCTCATGGAAGCTCTGAAAAAAGTAATTTGTGCAGGTTGAAAAAGTTATTTTTCTACTCGTGGAACACCTAACTTTCGGGGTATTTTACTAAAAAATGAACTCTGCTTTATGTAAACAGGATGGGGAAAATAAAACCATTATCATCTCACACTGTTGTGAGGAATAAGTGAACAGAGTTGGACTTCAAACTTTCACTCTGTAATGTTTCTTTATGTCATGATAGACTGGAAAATTTAGGTAGTGATGTTAAACTGGCAGCCTCTACATCTACCAGTATGGCCATTTGCAGGACAGTTTTCTCATCAGCAGAGGTCCCATCTCTGATGTGATAGGACTCTTTCCAGGAGCTTGATCAGGGTGTCTTTTCTCCATACCAGTTCAATCTTTTCCTTGTCTGCCAGGATTACAAAGAATGTCTTGAATTTGTAAAAACTATGATAAATCATTAATCCAATTAACCACAATTTTTAATGAGCTGTGCTAACATCAAACATGTTTTATAAATTTACTAACAGCACCTTCAGAACAAATTTGGTTTATGGTTAATAATTAAAATATATATTTAATCTGTCATTGCTTAAATAGTGGCATGATATAACTGTATTAATCATCTCAAAACCATGACGTAAGTAACTAATCACCTCAAAAACTAAAGCTACTTTGGCTTCTCCGTAAATTATGCAGTAGAAATCTCACTAACATCTTTCCAGACACTATTTTCACTTCTTAGTGTCTTACTAAATGTTGTGGACACAATGAGAGTGTCTTTTCAGGATACTGAGAGCAGATAGAGGTGAAGCTTTTCTTTGATTCACTGCTTTCAAAGTTCTATTAGAGATAGCAATTGTTGGAGCAGTTATAGGAGCAGAGCTTCTTGATGGTCACACAGTTTATTGTGTTCAGTCTTGGTAGGATAAACAAACAAATAAGGGTAGGCAGCAAGCGAAAAAAAAAAAAAAACCAAAAAAACCCCAGATGTATGTTTTCCTTGCAACAACCCAGGAATCTTTAAGTGCTATTGTACTAAGGCAAAGGTTTCTTGCAATAATGTCTATTTGTCAGATCTTGAATTTTTGGCCTGTTGCTTCTTTAAAATAATCTCTGCTAAGTAATCTTTCTGGATTATATGAATTTGAAGTTCATTTTACAGTTGTAAATATGCTATACTGAGTCAAAGCTGTGTGCCAGCTAGGCAGTTTACTGAGTAAATATTCAGTGTCTGAGTTCACACATAGCTGTGCACATGTGTAATTCATACATACAAGTCCTTCTGTTAAATAAGACTAAACTTCAGAAATTTTCAGAATCACATCCTGAAATACACATTTCTGCCCTGCTCCTACTCTTCCCAGCCCCAAAACAGTGAACCATGAAATAAGCAATGTGCTGAACTATCGAAAACTATCATCATTGCCTCACTTTTTATTTAATAACAACCAGGTATTTTTACTGCCAGATACATGCTGAGATTTTGATGACATTTATATGACATAAAATGGCCAGTAAGATTAATCACAGATCTATATTCTTTAAAGACACCCGCGAGGATAGACTTCCGCGTCTGCTTTCTATGTAAAGACGGCTTTCCCAACTGCAACTCACCTCACTGCATGTTCTTGCAAACCTTTCACTTTTAACGTATCTGCTTAATAAAAATGCATTCACTGACAGTGAAAAATTGAACCTATCAATGTGTTACCAGCCCACATTTCCATTGCTACCATCTAGACTTCAGAGAGTTACTACACTCAGTGAGAGGCAGTGATGCTATTACAGCCTGACAAGGGCATATTGAGATACTTGGGCATAGATTGCACAATTTCTCTTATACTTTTATCTTTTAGAATGGGCCTTGCAGTAGAGATAATTAAAAAATGCTGGCTAACAGGGCATAACGGGGATCAGTCTGAGAGCTCAGAAAGAGAGCAGTAATTATGAATGACCCTCAGATAAATGTGCATTCCCATTAAGGATAAAAGAAGCAACAAGTAAATCCACCACCAAAATCAAACAGATTACAGTTCAGATGGTGTTTCTAAAAGACGTAGAAAGTAAATCAACCTTACCTTCAGATATGGAAACTTTTAATAGCTCTGCCAGGGATGTCAGCAGTGCTAGCATCTGGCTGCATTATAGTTACATGATTCACTAGAAACACTGCAAGCTGTGTACTTAGAAGAAAAAAAAAAAAAAAAATCACAGTGGTTAAAGTTCTAAATCATAAATAAATAATAATACAAACAAATAATTTTCTTTACAATATCCTGCTTAAGTGGGAGCTGTTTGGTCACTCCAGAAGAAAGAAATAGTACTCTTACAAGCATGGCATCCCATGCCTGTTTAGTAGAGATGAGCTTCAGTGTGTTAAGGTCTCACTAAAGATATTTGCATGGAATGCTAGATGGAAACACTGGATATAGTCCCTAGGCATCGCACAAGCCATGGTAAGATGAGGGTATCTTCTGGTCCTGTTGCCTCAGAGAGACTATTACTTTACTGCAGTCTAAACCTTGAACATTCATTTTTTAGAAATATTTTGAAGGAATGATGCTTTTGTTTCAGTACAGGATGGGATAGGGAGTAGGGAAATATATTCAGTTGCAAGGACCTACCACCAATAGTCATCTCCTGAACTGCCACTTGTTTGAGTACATGCTTGGCATACAGAGGATGCAAATTCATAACTGAGCCACAGTTGGATCTCCAAATCCCTGGATGGTCTTTTAAATCACTGGGCTTGGCTGTTTCAGTGTGAGCCTGACTCCTGTTGTGAATTTCCATCCCTGGTCCACAACAGTTTACAGCCCTGGCTTCACTGCACAGACCACTGCATGGGGGGTGCTACTAGCCTCTGCGTGGTCTCATCTACATGCTCCAGGTTTCAAAAGCACCTCATCCCAACAGAAAGTAACATCTGTAATTGTAGAGGGAAGATTTGTGTCCTACTCTCACTGCATAGCCTAACGTATTGTCTAAAGCACAGTAAGTTATAACAGCAGTGAGATATTCTGAGGTGGTGTGGTCTTTTGAATTGCACATTAATGGTCAAATAATAATTAGGTGCATTTGACCCCGCGTGAGAATAGCCAAATGTTGAGCCTGTTTTTCCAAAGCTGAGGATCTGCTGTGTACATTACAGTACTGTTTAATAGTGCACACACAATAGTCATATAGCTTTGCCAGGCACATTGCTGAGTCAAGTGTGTGCTGGAAGGCTTTGCTTCCTTTCTCATGGCTCTCTTGCCTTTGAAGTTAAGCTGCAGCAGTCTCAGCTGTGCTCAGCAGGAGGGCCAAAGGTTTGAATATTCAGATTTCATCTCTGTTTATAGAGTGGGCTTTTGAGATGTAGGAATTCTGTTACATTGTCCAGTGTCTGGAGGAAGGGTTGCTGAGGTTGTTAATGGGTCCCAAGGAACTTCAGCTGTTGCACTAACCACCATAGGCCCCTTCTGCTAATGCCAGACATTAATGGTCACGTGGACCTAGATGAATAATATCAGGTACTTTTAACAGACCTTTTTAATTGCATCTCTGATTTTACTTCTGATTGTTTCATAGTGGCCGTATGCTGCAGCAGGCAATATTTAGTTTATTCAATTTATTAAGTGATCATTCAAAGTTGATTTTGGTGCACTATGACTTTCTGCAGTAGCTCACACACGAAGGCCCCTTGGATTTCATAAGGAAAAAAGTATGAAATTTGATAGTGCAACATGGAAGTCATTGATTTTCTAAGATCCTTGTGCTTCTTAACCACACGCAATACTCTCATGTAGGCATGCATATAATAGCCCAATTAATAAGTGCCCAGGTATGGAGAGCAGAGGAGTATCTGCCTGCCCTGTCTTTTCACCTCCAGACAGGCAGAGAAATAACTATTGTACTTCTACCAAATATCATGAGAAGAACGCATTTAGGTCCCACAAAGGAGTAGAAGTCCGGAAACTGTCCTGTAATCCAGCAAGCTGCTACAAAGTTCCACAAGGTGTGCAACAGCAGGTAGAGCTAGGACTGAGGCTGCTGCTTCTGACAGAAGTGTTCTGTAGCTGTATTACTACAAAGTATGCTATGATAAAGGAATGCAACCCTGCCCCGTTTGTTCCATGGAGGGCCCTTTTTTCCAAATACAGAAAAATTGCCAGCTTTCAAGCAGTATGTGACAGTTAGTGCAGAGGGATGTGTATAGCCAGGAAAGAAGAAGGCTTGCCAAGTGGTTTGTTGCCTGACAACACAGAATGGCACTTTGTAGAGTGTATCTGGGGTGAACCTGCAACTCCTTTCTGCCTCTGGCCCCTACTTTGCAAGCCATGGTCCTCTCCACAGTTGTACCTGCCCTTTTTGTTCTCTTGTGGGCAGTTGTTTCCCATTCTTTACCACACATTGATAAATGAGTGAGTAGGAACAGAAATATTGAACTGGATAAGCTTTCTTAGCACTGGATAATTCTAGGGTTCATGCAGCATAATTAAAGGTCAATGTGCTCCTTGTTATATAAGGTCACTTTGTGTATTTGAAGTTGCACGTTACTTTCTCTGCTTAGGCAGAAGTGAAGTGTTATAAATGAGCGAACTGACCTGTTCTACCTCTTCCTACACCTCTGGAAACCCACTTTCTGTAAATCATGGGCACTATCCATTAGGAAATGCTGCACAGGGCTCTACATACAGTCACATGCTATACAGAGCAATTTAATATATTTGCACTGGGTAGATGCTAGTCTCTGTGCCTTTTCTTGCCTCTTCTGTTTTACCCTATACAAAAAAACTAAGCAGTCTAATGGAGAAGATGCCAGACAGGTGTCATTTACTGAACATTACAGTAATGTAGCTTCCGTGTCTGGCAGAGGGGGCTCATACTGACCCAAGTGTGAATCAAGCACCTGCTATTAAAACTAACACGTTAATGCAGGATTCTATTAATTTGCTGTTTGGGGTTTTTAATATTCATAAAAATACATTTCTTGAGGCAGCAGGAATAGCAGTGAAAGGAAGACAACTAACATCCGCATCTTCTCCATGTGATTAGAGTATTTGCATCAAATACTTTATTATGAAGGCTGGAGAACAAGAAAAGCACATTCAGTGTCATATGTTATGGCACAATCCCTCTCTGGTGGAACAAACAATGGGACCATTATACAAGCTGACATATTTTTTGTTTCTAATATATTCTGCTTCTTTGTGTCTGTGTGTGCTTAAATAGCAGGCACAGATGTACTGTTTCCAAAGGTCTTTGACTTGTCATGAGAATACTGTCTTTACCAGTAAAATAAATTGATTACTAGTGACAATGTTAGCTATTATACAAAGAACACAGCTATGGTGGGCTTTGTTAGATTTTAAAGAAAAGGTGATTATTTCTTCCTTATGACAGTTTGAAAGGTTTGCCATGTGGATATGGAAAGATTTTACTCATGAATATGCAGAGGTATGGCAACAGGCCGGGTAGCCGATCTTCAAATTGACCGTTGGCAGTGATTGAGTTAGGAGAAGAAGAAACACATGAGACAAACTCAGAATGTACAAAACCAGCATGGGAGGTGGTTTTTAAAATATTCAATTGTGAGGATATTGTGAAATACCAGCTTTAGGGTATAGTATCAGATTGATGACATAATTACAGGGAAAACAGTGCCAGCTAGGGTGATGCACAGTGCATCTGGTTCACGGCAAGACCACCAAATTTTTGAATCTTATGCCGAGGGAATCTTACTTTATACAGTGCTCTGTAGCCCTCTGAGCAATGACATCAGGAGACCGACATATGACACAAGGCAATATACCTTTCTTAGCAAGATGTGTTGCAGTTTTTCAGGGAAGCATTATAGTTCGCTGAAAAACGCCCAACAACCCATTTAACCTGCTTGTTATATTCCAATGGCTTTTCAGATATTTTTCCTTTTACGATGTAAAAAAATATAAAAAGCACACTCAGAGTAAATCTTTTACTAGAACCTTTAGATTTGTGCAGGTTTCTACTCTGAAACCTATTAAAAAAGTTCTCTTTCTACAGATCTCATGCTAAAATAATTTGGGATCTTTTCCAATCTAATTTAAACTGCTACAAATATTTTGTGTAATGAGATTGGAAACTATCCATTTGCTCCCCCTAGAAAATGCTATGAGTTCTCCCTTGATTGCAGTTCAGATCATGCTGCTAAACACCAATTTAGAACACAAATCAGGCTCCTTGTTGATTGCAGTTCAATTCATGCTGCTAAATACCAGTTCTCTGATCAGCAAGATGCTGCTCTATGGGCTGTGACCTGGGCCTCCCAAAGCCACGGATGCATAATTTTTACATAGGTTGCATTACTAAAATTAGATCCGTCCTATCAAATCATAATTAAGGATACAGTTCTTACTTCATCATACCACAAATCTTGTCCTTTTATTCAAGTGGGTTTTAGTGACTCATCTAGTATTAGTGACATCTATGCATTCCTTTGACACATGTAATCTGCCTTTCCTTTAAATCATTAACTGTTGCTTAAATATCTATGACATCATTAATGCATTTAATCTTCCTCCTGGTTAGAAGACTATTTCCTAGATTAATTCTTTCTCAGGTTACTGAACATTTTTTTTTTTTTTTAATTTTCTTTCATGTTCAAAATAGTAATAGTTTTCACAATTGGTTTTCAGGTCAGGGTGAAAAAGAATTCTTTCCTAAAATCTAGATCCCATGTCAGCATCTTACTGATGAGCCATCTTTTCTGTCTTCTTGACTGTTAAATCCCTCCTGGTGTTGCATAGTCATGTCTACCCCATTTCACATCAGCACTCTTGGATTTGATTCCTGTCATTGCCTCAGCACTGTTTTTCCCTGCCGTGTTTCCTGTACAGCATGTCCAGCCCCAGCATCTTTGAACTGCTAGTAGCATCCTGTGTGAGTGCTCTGCAACACCTGCTTGTTGCACACTCACTCCTGAAAGGAAGCTTACCAGTGAAGTTTGCCTCTGCTCCACCACAGAATTCTCTAGAAGAGAACTTGGTATGTTCCTATATTCATTCTGTGACCAGTGGTGGAATGGGGTATATGACAGAAGCTGTGATTGGTTTCTTCTTGCTGGAAATATGTTGTACATGATCAAATGACCATAGGCTAGGTATGTTTCACTTTCACAGCCTCTCCTACCTTCTGATAAGACAAGAATCATTGAATCATAGTTGTGCAGAGTCTCAGCATTATTTTAATAATATACTCTCCCTAAGATAGTATAAAGCTTAATTTTTGAAAGTGTCAAGACTATCTGCTCCCAGTGGACAAGTACTGGGAAGCTCTGATTCTTTGCTCCATTTGCCAAATTCTTAGTCTATAAAAGGTTTGTTATACAGAGTAGATGTTCCTCAAAATTTCTGTACAGTTAAAATCTAGAAAAGCATCCAAAACCATGACTTTATTAGGGTATTTAATTTCTTATCCATGTCACGTGTAGGAGTAGACATGCAGACTTCCCCAAAGGCATCACCTTTAGGAAAAGATTTGATTATAAAATTTCTATAAGTGGGTGGTTTTTAAAGGCAAATAAGTTATCCAATTCTCAGACTCTCTTGAATCTTCACTCTTCCCATCCACCACTTCAATATTGCTTTAAAACTTTAAGTGAATTGCATTTTTTATGGGCCATAGAGGCACACACCTCCATATGGATTTTTTTTATACTTCTTCCAGTTCTCTTCATAGTCATCCTGTTCTTTTTGTACTTATCCAGCCTTCCTTAGGTGTCCCTCAGCCTGGTTCTTTTCTGATTTTCAAATTTAAATCAGCTAAACTTCTTCCCGTGCTCCTACCTTATTCCTAATCTGACTTCATATCTATGTCCACTCTGTTTCTGTTGATTGAAGCTCTTAAAACACAGGATGCCATAAATAACAGCATTAAAAAAAAAAAAAGAACAGGAATCCAGCCAAAGCAAGGAAATAAAAACATCTGGGTTTTTTTTTTTTTTACAACTTTCTGCACTATTCTTCTGACTAATAATCCTGCTTTACTCTGTATGTTTTCAAATTGCTAAGAATTTATTATACAGCGTGTAAAAACCATCTTACCAAAATCCTGCAGCGACTTGGATGGGACAGACCCTAAACTGAATGAAAGATGGGACATGATATTAAAGGAGCATGAGACCAAGTTTACTTTGCTTTATTCTTTATGTATCATGTGTTCATATCTGCAATGAAAGTATTCTTGTGAAATAAGAGCATAAAATGTTCATTCAAAAGCATCTACCAGCTGCATATACTGTATTAATGTTAAGACTGATATACATAATCTGGGTTCACATTTCAAACCAGTAGGCCTAACAGCTTCTGAGATATAAGTAAATGAAAATTCATTATTCTGTATTGTGCCCAAGAGCCAACTTTACTGCTATTGCCATATAATTATTTATAGCTGCAAACTATCAAATGGAATTGCTTACCACCACCTTACTATATGTGGTAATTGATGTGAAGTGAGGCATTGCGTCCCCGGCTGACCCCGGCATACTGAAAGTCAGATGGATTATATCTAACTCAATTATGATTGATATTATCAAAATCTGTGAAGCACAACATGGTATAACAGGCTTTCTAAGTGCGTCTATTGATTGTTTCTCTGTGTGTGCGTGCGTGTGTTTTCCAAGACTGTTGCAATGGAACTGTCTCAAGGGAAAAGAAGAGCAGTATTGCTAACAATTTCTATGTGTAAATATGTATTTCTGATGGCTTAATGCACCCTCATTGTCTCATAGGGATTGCCAGAACTTGTACTAGAAATGCCCAGTTTCACTGGCTAAGAATTTTGCTGCAGTAATGAAATTTGCCAGTATGTTTGGCAGGTTTGAAAAGCAAAATATTCTGTCATCTGCTTAGCTGTGATTAAAGTAGAACAAGTATTCCTGTGTTCCAGGTCTTGGGTTTGCTCTCTGCCGGGCCATGCCATCAGTCCATCAGAGCGCAGCTGTGGCTATGCTCGATGCAAGCATCTAGCCCTACATTCTGTCTCCTGCAGATGTTTGAGAAACAAAGCAAAACATAAGGCTGAAGCAACTAAATGAAGCTTTCCTTATTGAATTCTTACTATTTCTAGCAATAGGACATTTCTTGCCTGAATTTTCTCCGGTCACCTTCTGAACCCACACCCAATTTTAACATCCAAACATAGTCTGGAAGCCTGTTTTGATTAAACAGGAACCATGTAAAGAAAGATGTATTTCTATATACCTGCTGGTTTGTAATTTCACAAGTTGCTCCCTGAATGATGTAGTATGAGAAATGGTGGCTATTTATTCCCAAATAATAGGCTAAATAGGCTGGTTTTGTAGACTCCCCACAAATCCTCCATCAAGCTTTCTTTTCCTAATCAAAGGAATACTTTCTAGTTAATTTTTCAGAAACCATTCCAAAATGTTACTTGTCCTTATTATTTTTCTCTATGTATTTCGTAATATGCAGTTTTAGGTCAAACACTGGGAAGTATTCACAAATCAGGGATGCTGTGTATATATAATGTTTTTTCCATTCCTCACCAAAACATTGAATTGTTTACTCTTCATACTGACTTTCTCACTTTGCTAAGTGATAATACATTATTTAGAGTCAGATATTGCGTTTCTGGTTTGGGGTATTGTTTTCTCCTCCCTTCCCTCCACTTCTTTTGTCAGCACCTTGTCTCTTCAGCCATTTTACTACCAAGTTGTTCAGAGATGCTTTCACAAGTCTTGATCAATCTAAGTTTTGACACTCCTAGGCAATTAAAATGTCACCAGAATATGCACCCCTCCATTTTTCCAAGTCAATTATAAATATGTTATAGTTCAGGTCCCGGTACAGAACTCCATAGGAAGGTACATTCCCTTCATCATGAAAAATCAATTATTTAGTCATACTTTAGAGACCAAGATGTAGGACAGATGAATTCGTGCGCTGGAGGAGGGGTTTTACTACTTTGCCTGCCCTTTTTCTGATTTTGTTTTTTAAGTTTTATGGTGGCCTTTATGCAACATAGCTCATTCAGTAAAGCTTGGGAATTCAACAAGGCATCTCACTGGCCTATTTTGTGGACTGATTTTGCAAGGAGCATCCAAAGAGCAAAACTTGCAACGTTATAAAGGCACAACAACTGAAGGTCCAATCACTGTGCAGTTGGAACAGGGTGTCCTCCAGGTATTTGGCACTTGATAGAAAGATCTACAAACAAGTTCTTCATGAGGTTATAATGGGAAGTCTGGATGGCTTCATAGGGAATAATAGTTATAATTCCAGGTATTAATATTTTAGAGATTTACATTCACTTCAATAAAACTTCTTGTTATTAGCAACATGTACAATTCTTTTCTTTACAGATTTTCTATAATGTTCCTCCTCTTTTTCTCAGCCTCTCGGGACATTCCCAGGACTGTGCAAAGCAGCCATGAGGCTGACCTAACTGACACGTTCTTTGCTTAAAAACAACATCTGGGCTTCAGGAAGTTAGTTTAGTAATGTTACCCTCTTCCTTGTAGGAGTATACTTAGGAGGTTGCAAATGCAATACTCCAGATATTGCCAACTGTCAGACAGACCTTTTGAGTCAAGAGCAGTCCTCAGTTATTTGTAGGTGTTACAGTATTCAAGTAAAGGAAAGTTATATTTGCTTTCCCATCCTACCAGACCAGCTGTATACCAGACCTCTTGAGCAGATGAGTCAATGTGAGCATGTAGGTCCATGGAATTTCAAAATCACAGATCAGTTCAGATTAGTCATCAAAATAGGAGATAACATAGAAAAAAATAGTTTATTATTTTCTCCGGCGTAATTTTATTCATAGAAATAAGCTAATCACACTATCTTTTTACTTTTAAGTAAAAATACCCAAAACTCACCTGGATGTGATCCTGGGCAACCTGCTCTGGGTGAACCTCCTTTAGCAGAGGGGTTGAATGAGATGATACCCAGAGGTCCCTTCCAGCCCCTACCATTCTGTGATTCTGTGTGAGTCTGTGATCTTGTGCACTTTTTTGACTGTTCTAGAATATTACCTACCCTAGGAAGTGAATAAAGTTGCATTTCCTGACTTCGGTCATTCAGAGCAAAAAAAATTCTGTCTTTGCCCTCACAGGCAAGACATCTATATCACACTTTAATTTTGACTCCAAACATCATCTAGCAAGTAGGTGACTGGCCATGGGATTCTCAAGCACTTTAGCCCAGGTAACTTTCATGCTTCTATGGCATATGACATGGAGTGCACATGCTAGTGGTTGACCCAGTGTTTAGCAGTGATTCACCAGTGGAAATAGTATTTGAAATTCATAAATTCAAAGCCAGCCTGTTTTATGGGGACTGATAATGCTGTATTAGTTGCTGGAAGTTAATGAGGTCCTGTGTTTGAGTACAACCAGATTAAAATGAAAAACGAACCACATTACATTCTGTTTCGACAATTATTATCAGTTGGTTGTAATATAAATATGCAAATTTTTCAGCTTGAACTTTAACATCCTCTGTAGAGACCATTCATCTCTTTAAAGTATTAATTTAAGTTGAAAAAGGATCCATACATCATTGCATGTCATTTTGAAAACAAATATTAATCAATTTTACACTCTGAATTGCCACTGTGCCAGTGTAATGTCCATTATTTTGGAGCAAGTCAGTGGCAAGAAATTTACATATTCATTCCTGGCTTAAGAAATCATATGATAATACAAGTACAACACAAAAAAAAATTCAGAAGGCTTAAGACCTTATCATCATCTATTCAATGGCAAAAAAAGCCTGCCTTTGCATTCTCAATGCAATGGTATGCAGATTAGGAATATGTTTCTCATTCCTATCAGTATAACCTTGAAAGCTGGTGACAGCTGAACTGTAGTCATAAGTTTTCCAACAGAAAAACAGAAAGAAAAAAGGCAACAAAATGAGTGTAAAGGATACAGCAATTTCAAGTTTTATGATAAGCTTTTTGATAGTGTATCTGACTATTTAGCTAGACTGTACTGTGTGGATATGGAGCTTGAAAGTGTGTTATCTCTAGATTTAGCTAGAATTGTAATTGCAAGTGCATCCTTGGTGTTAAACTAAAGTTCATATTTGTGATATGACATAGCTAAACCTGTCTTTTATTAGCTAACATTATAGGAAAGACTTGAAGGTGTTTGCATGTTAAATACTGTGAAGGACATTGAATTTTTTATCAACTGTCTCCCAGAGAAAGGAGGCAGAGTTTCCACTTGGAAAGCAAGCAGCCCCAGACAAAAGCTGTGCTGAAAGCCTCGTCCTACTGAAATAAAACAGAAGCAACCTCTGTAGTCCAGGTTGTTTGCCTGTTTCTTCTGAGGGAATCTGATACTGAATTATTGTATTATTATTTGTTTTATTGTATTATCAGATACTGAATTATTGCTTTACAGTCAGAATTGATTACAGCTAAACTTTGGTAATGCTTTTCCATTTTAAGTGTATATCCTCACTCAACAGTGGCTGCTCTTTTCCAGGTTCAGGTCTGTCAAAGATGAAGCCAAATCTCAACTAACACTAATGAGAATGCTGCTTCCACTTGAGAAAAGCAAATGGTTATTCTGGTTAGAACTAGAGACTCCAAGAATGCCATTTTTGAGCTCCAAGACAGCGGGTGGAGAAAAGAATATCAATGCAGGTATCCCCCTCATAACTATCTTTGTTAATTATGTAAAACCAAGCTCTTTGGCATAAGTGGCCTAGCAGAGGTTATACATAAGCTCCCTCTAGTGGATTATTTAGCAAGAGTTTATAAAAGCACACATCTTTTCTCCAAACATTTTCTGTCACTCACCGTGAACATGAGCATACTATAGGCAGCATGTTGTTCCCATGTATCAACTGTTGTTATCTCCATCTCCCTGCTTGCTGCCTCAGGAAAGTCTGCGAAACAATTCTGTCCATAAACCTACACTTATAAAGCAAGACAACTGCAGTCTTTCTTGGCGGGGCTTGCTGTTCTTCTTCACTTCTTGGCTGGGTCAGTTTGATTGCTGCTTCAGAATACTGATGTTTCTTAATCATCTGCCTTTGTTTTCTGGTTAAGTGAATGGGTGAATAATTTGCCACACATTCTCCATCAATCCAATATATTGTGAAAGGACAGTTGAAACAACACACACTTTGTTTCATAAATTTGTCATTACGGCATAATCAGATCATTCGCACATACCCTGCTCTTGCACAGGCTAATTCTCTATTCCTGGAAAAAAAGCACACGTGGTTACAGTGCTCTGTCTCTATTTTCCTGGGTGTTTACTTAGACCAAAACTGCAAAGGAAATGCACAAGACACTTGTGTTCCTTGTTTGCACAGTTCATGCAGGTCGAAGTAAAATCATAAAGAATACACGTGCAAATGGCCAGATAAAAGTGCAACAGTACATCAGATATGTCAACTGGATTTAGGATTATAACAGACATGTAAGCAATTAGGGTATTTGCTAGTTCAAAATACTCACATGAATGAAACCACATTATCTTCTGAAAAGCATAATAATATGTAATTGCAGTAACAATTCCTCTTCCATTATCTCCTAGACATCAACAGTGTGTACATTCTGTAATATCCTGCACAAATGATAGCAGGCAAGCCTCTTGGTAAGAGAAATACTCCCAGATGTGGTGAAGTCCCAACACTGTGGCTGCTACCTAATATTAAAGAATTACAGTAGAACTGTTTCAGTAACAAAGTAGAAGCATTTCAGTTTTTATGTGTCATAGATTGCCACAGACACTGCCAAGCAGCTTTATAGAGCTCTAAATCTTCATTCAATGCCCCTTTACATCATTTGAATGAAGATTTAAACCTCAATAAAACTTTCTGAGTGCTTGTGGCCATCTTTGCTGTATACTAATCAAAGTGGGGTACAAACAGACGAATGCACTGTAGTACACCTAATGATCAACACTGTATCTGGTGACATTTTCCTTTGTAAGATGAGTTGTCTTAAAGGCTCTTTTCATGGATGGTGCAGCAGTACACATAGAAACAGACATTTATATCCAGTTTTTATGAAACTCAAAGATTACTTTGGGGTTGGGGTTTTTTTTGTATTTTCCTCCCCCCCATATCATCTTTATTCTCTCTATAGCAGCTTTGAATTAATTACTTAAAAGAAAATATTTAGGATAAAATGATAAAAAATAAATGAAAGCTAATATTTATAGGGAAAATTTCCACAGCATTATGGCTCCATTTCCTTATTTGCTTATCAACCTCCAACTGTAATTAAGATATTACAGTGCAATGAGTTTTGGCATTGAATTAGAAGCTTAAATGAAATTCAACTTCTAGTTAAGATACTGGCTGGGAGTTTCAACACATGCTAGTGGACAAAAGCACACACAAGATATGACTGAGTGGAATTTGAAAGAAACTTTACCGTGAGAATATACCATTGATAGAGTATACATTTTCCTTCAGAAATACAGCCACTTATTCAGGAAACAGTCTGAAAAACCAATAGCTAGTCAGTGAATTGTGGACAGGACTTGGTGTTTGGGTCCTCCCGAAGAAGGTGGCGTGGGACCATTGTATGAGTCTGAGCTTCCACAAATTTCCACAAATACAAAGGAAAGACAAACTTGCCTCTGTAAATTTAGACTCCCACCACAAGGTGTTTCTTTATTTTTCATTATGCTTTTCTTTTAACGATTAAAGTCTGTGAAATTCATTCTTTAATGTGAATTTTAAAGAAGACCGAATGTTGAGACTTGCCAGCCCCTCTCCTCTTGGGGTCAAGCTGGTTCTGATTCTGTGAAAGTGAACTTCTAACGTGCAAGGGGAATATATCAGTTTGCAAGGCACGCAAAAATGGGCTTCTCACAATGTCCTGATGGAGCTGTTCTACTTTTGGTAAAAAAATTCAGGTTTTACTAAATCAAATGGAGACAAACAGTTTCTTTGGCCTCATTTTGAGAGAAATAATAGCATTTCCAGTTCCTGTGTCAAGAGATGCAAAACTAGATGAGTTCTATAGAAGGACCCTCCTTAGACCCTCCGGGTTGGTGTCCCCCTTGAATAAGAAGGGGCAGCTGTAACACATCTTTCTCCTTGCTGATTCCTGGCTCAAAACATTAGCGCATTGACCTTAGGTCAACCTTCTTGTTTCAGGTTGATTTAAGCTATAGTTTTCAACAAAAATATTTTGGCCCAGAACATGTGCTTCACTCTAGTGCTGATATTCCTGGGTGTTGCAGGAGATGCCAGCTCTCGAACAACGCTTCCACCCAAGGAGCCTGATTATTGTCTGCCTGTCAGCCCTCCACAGTCACTGGCTGTCGGTCCTGCTTCTCCGTCAGGCAGAACAGTCGGCCAATACCTAGGGCTTGCCCCAGAAATGGACCAGAAACCTGGGCTGAAAGTGGAGCAAATGGTGTTCTCAGTATGGTATTAGGAAGGAATTGCAGTATTCTGTTGTTAGTGTTGGCTCCCACTGAAACCTAACAAGAGAATGTACTGAGTCGCCCACTGAAGTGGTATGTGTTTGAGGAAAATCCTTTTATGTAATGAAAAGGCTGATGGCAGCAGTTTCACAGAGCTGGTGAAAAGAGAACAAAGAAAATATGAAAGATGTTGCTTATGATGCAACATCTTTGTACATTCTGTGTTGCAAATTTTTAGTGTGTTGCAACAAATCTCAGAACCAAAGTAATCCCCAAAAATAAATTCAGACAAGACCAAACTCCCCCCGGCTTCTTTTAGAATCTTCAAAATAAGAGCAAATTAAGACCTTTTTCTCCAAAACACCACAGCCTTGTCAAAACCTGTGGAGTTATCTCAACTTTCACCAGTGGAAAACCAGGCCTGAGGGTTCTGCCTAGACATCTGCAGCTAAAAGATGAGAGTGAAACTCAGGGAAAAAAAAAAAACAAACTTATTTCTCACTTTTGCGTTCAAAATGAGAACTGAGTTTAACATGATTTCCAAATGATCGATCCCAAGCCATAGGTTAAGAGGGGGATGTTTTGAGCAATATCATCCCTTCCCTTCTATTTCTTTATAAATAACGTATTACCTATATTAAGGTAAACTGAATCTATTAGACAATTACCTAAGGGGATTGCAAAACTGGGGTCTGCATTATAAAGCAAGTGAAGTTATGACAGCTGTGACCCCAGAGGAATCAAGGCTGAATAAAGACTGTCGCCATTGCAGACAAATGATGATAAAGTGATCCTTTTAGCCAACAGTCAATGGAACCTGACAAGGCCAAACCTCGAACTAATGAACAGCCCAACCTTTGCTACCAGGGAGATGTACTGAAATTTAATCTCAATAAGCATCAAAATACATTTGCCCAAACATTTTTAACAAAAAAAGTGGCACGTATCATTAAATGGCCATGAAGTTGTATGAGCGAGGAGGAAAATCAGAGGGTGGGGGCGTATGTTCTTACTGTATCACAGGTGCACAAAATTGCCTTGATAGAACAATATCTTATTTTTCTTCTAAAATTGAATTTCAGATGGTACCTACGTCACACAGACCTAATAATACAGAAAGCAATTGTCTCAATGATTCCTATTAAATCTGTGCATTTCCAGATCCTTATAGAGTAATGTCAGTTACAGAACAATGTCAGGCTGACGGACGCAGCACAGCGTTAAAGAAAAAAAATCATGCACACAATAGGCCAGCTGCACATTAATAAATATGTAATGTTTGATTAAAAATATGGATCGTATTTTTCCCCCCAATTGCTGACTACCCCTAAGGCAGAAGATGTGATCTGGCTCCCACTGATGGGTTTATTTCTTGCTTGCTTTGAAAATACAAACTAAAATGTTTTCCTGTCCCAGCTGTTTCCCATTGTTCATGTTTATCAGCTCAAAGGGTGAACGGAGGAATAAAAAATACGCTCGCATTTCAAATGTGCCAGTCAGTCAATCCATTGTTAAAAGAAGAAAGCCTAATTGTCTGTGCTGGCAAACTTCTTTTTGGTGAATGTCCAGTTTTTAAGAAAAGCTATTCAGCTGTGCCATTTGTTTAATACATGCATAAAAAAGCACATAAAATCACAAGTTTTCTGTGGGATGGGGGTGGGGAAAACTACATCTCTAAGTTATAGACTTGAAACACTGAAGAGATGGCCTAAGTAATAGTCCATGGATTACTTTTGGTTCTTCATTGGTCTGAATAAGTGGCTAGAATGAATTTTCATGGAATAAGAGCTAATGATGTCCTAAAACAGAAATTGGCCTCCTCTAAATCTTACACTTAACCTGGCACCTATGAGAAGTAGCACTCCTTTCATGTTAACTTCATCAATGCAGTGGCTACAGTCTTTTCCAGTTGTATTTGGAGGAGTTTGGGGTTTTTATTTAAGCTACTAATCTTCTTCATTTCTTCCCAAAACCTAGTCCCTCAGACTCTCATCCTAAGAAAAATAGTAATCACGATGGGGAGAGAGCAGGAACTAATTTACTGCATAGGACAATCTTCTGTTTGTTTCTAACTCTTGTGATAATTAACACAGCTCTATCCTGTCTTTGACTTGCTCTCCAGCTTGTGCTGGCAGTGCTACTCTTCCAGCATTCAAACCAAGCCCAGAACTGACATTTTACACTATGCAATTGAGCAAAAATTTAATTCACAGACTACTGTATTGACCAGGACTGTGTTACTCCATCTTTCTGTGACGAGGACTGTTTTTCTTTGAAAGCTTTTTGAGGAATGGGTCATTCTTAGATCGTCAGTAGTACAGCACCAAGCACAAAATATTCTTACAGAAAGATAAAAAATAATCATAAATGTAAGAAGTGACTGTGATGCTTTGCTTCCCTGTTTTTCTAGGCTTTTCTTCTTTTTGATGGGGTAAGAAACAAGTAAGTGGCATTATCATCCAGCTATCACCCCCTTGTGACACCAAGATGAGATGTCACTCACAGCAAATTGTACAGATCTTTCTTACATGAGGAGTTCAATAACTCCTCATGACAACTAAATTACCATTCCTGGGTGTCTGGGTTAACACCTTACTGAAATTAATAAGGCAATAAGGTAATTGTCCCAAGTGCTCTGCAGATCGAAGTAGCTGCTTTGATCACACTAAGCTCACATTTCTCTGGAAGTCTGAGAGCCAAAAACTGCCTAAAATTGGAAACTGGGAGTCTGGGGGTGAGCTACCTCACTAAGTGGAGGGCTTGGGTTTTTTTCTAAGTCTGCCTTTTTAGTAAGTTACTGGCATATATGAAGATATTACTGGAAAGCACAATGAACTGGCTCCATAAAGAGTCCGTTCAAAGGCAGTCAAGGATAAACAGTACTTGGAATACAGTACTTAGCCTTTACTTGTTGACAAGCTTAGACTTGGTCCTGCATTTGGATGTTTGTGTCCACGGGTGCAGCTGCACCTCAGTCTGTCTTTCAGTCGCTCTGACACTTGTGCATACACACTGGCAGACTTGTGGTGGGAATATTCCTTGGTATCTCTGGCAAGTAATGTAACACAATTTCAGGGATCAGCAGTGGTCAGTGGAGCAGAGTCTGAGCATCATATTGTTGAGATACTGCTTCTGTAATTGTTAAACCTATGTGTCATGCTAAAAATCCATTGATGTGCTCAATGGGTGATATTTCATGCCTTATTTTTTTTTTCTTTCTATTTGCTGAGCTATAGCTTATATATGCCAAATACATAACTGTCAAGTCAGCACAAAAACCAAGCCATCATTTACAAAGGAACTATATTAAGTTAAGGTATTATTATGGGGAAAATATTAAAAATAAATAAAAGACTTTAACAGCAGTAGATAGCCTTTACATTCTGTGTGAGCAGTACATGCAGTTGTCTTCTAGAAAATGTCTTTGCAATCTCCCATCTGAGCAGTACATGCGTTTGTCTTCTAGAAAGTGTCTTCATAATGTCTCCAGTGGTTCTCAGCAGTTATGATTAAACTCTGCCCCTTTTCAGCAAGTGGTGTCAAGCAGTTTTGGCTGATTGGTGAGATCAAACACCCCTCATGGCCAGCCATTTCAGAAACTTCACTTTCTATTCATTTATTGACTTTGAAGAAAAATTCTTCAAAAAGAAGTATAAATTCTTAAAAAGAAGTAAATCCAAAAGCTAAAACCAAAAAGGTGACTTACTTTAAAAAAAAAAAGAAATATATGTAGCAAGTGGAAGGAGAGCAGTAAGGGAGAAAGGACATGTGGTTAAATTAAAGCCATGTATTTGAAGGATTTTTGTTACTGCCTTAGGGACTTCTTAGGCAAACTACCAGCTACACAGCTTCACAAAAACAGTGCGCCTTGTGACAGCAGGCAGGCATCAGGTGAAGGTCCCCACCAGAGGGAGGTTTGGTGGCCAGAGAAGCAAATGGACATGCTGGGAAGAGGTGTGAGAGGAGCCTGCAAATCCCCTTGGGGGAACACCAGCTCTGCTTTGCTCTCCAGGAGCCTCGGTGTTGGAGCTGCTGTAAATCAGTTTAGTCTCTTCCTGGTCTTAAAAATGTTGTAGAGCTGTGTTCTCTTCTATGAAGCAGTCAAACTGCCAGAGCTGGGTAACATGCAAGTGAAGTCTATAGATGTTCAGGGCAATTTCTATAAACCCACTAATAGTCTCTATTAAATTATGACAGAATTTCCCATTAAGGATGAAGAAAAATTTTAGCTTAAATACAGTAATTGATGGATTGCTTAGAAGGATTCAGTTAGTAGATTGTGAGCTGTTCATCACATCAAATATACTGGATTTGGGCAGATTTTGCAATTCCTTCTTTTTTCCTCCAGAAAAGAAACTGAATTAAAAAACAAACAAACAAACAAAAAAACTAGCCTACAGTGCTATGACATTTATGGCCTGATTTAGTAGTTGCTTACTTAGATTTCTCTGCAATGATGTGATGATGGAATTTTGGTAGAATTTATTGATATCTGATAAAGCACCAAACACTTCTCTCCTGAAAACACTAACTCACAATCATACTGATTTACAGCAGCTAAAACTCCAGATGTTGCTGCCTGGTGGTGTTCCTGCAACAGAGTTCCAGGACAGATCTCTACTGTCCTGTGATTTGTGTAACCCTTTGCCCCAATCAGTATAGACATAAGACCAGCTCAAAAGGGAGCAGAGGTCTTTGTGCGTGTTCAAGGCTAGTTCAGAGCAAGTAGTGTCTCATGTAAGTATTAATCAATACCATATATGTCGCTATGAGTTCATAAAACCATCAGAGACCTCCTATTTAGTCATCTGAAATAGCAGGTCAACAAGCATAGCAAGTGTTGGCAATTGCCACTTCTCAGGTGCCATTCTGACCTACATACTCCAGCCACAAAAATAAAATGGTATGCCTACATCACAACTCACTTGCTGACTTTCCAAAACAGAGTGGAACTTGCAAAATGATTGACTAGTAATTGTTACTATTTGTTAAGTAATTGTTAGCTATTTTCAACACTCAACTTTTCCAAAGCTGATCCCCAGTTTAAAGTCCAGCTCTAGAAGCACTCTAAAGTAAATCCCACCCTGAATACCTAATAACTGCCACCTTACTTCAGCCCAATATCAATTTTTTTTTCCAGAAGGGGAAAGAAAAATCTTTCAGCAGATCCTTCCCTGGGTTAAAAGAATATTTATTCACAATACTTTGGGTTTTGGGGTTTTGGGGTTTTGGGGTTTTTTGTTTTTTTGTTTTTTTTAAAGTATCATTTTCTCAGTATAAAACTTTTTGGTGTTTGTCCTTTGGGAGACAGAATAATTGTTGAGACTTGGCAGAATTAGTGATATTATTGAACTTATAATTGTCTAATGTCTTAGCATCCTAGATGGAAAGTCAATACATCATTATGTCCTCCAAGCCAAATTAATATAATGTTGAATGTGATAGTCTGAAACTGTTTGAAATGCCTATTTGAAATCCTGCATATCCTACATCTAGTGATTAGAGGCAACTAGCAGGGGGTAGTTGGGTGCTTTATCTCCTGAGATAAATTTGTCTCTTCCTGGCTATTTTCTGTTTTCACTGTGTCAGACCTTGTGGCAAAAATTTCTGCTGTAACTGGTTTTCCTTCTGTGGCCCAGAGCTTTTCCAGTTATTCTGAAGGGGACAATGAGACGTATTGGTGAACAGATCACATTTAATATTCTTATTTAGAATTATATTTAGCATTTTCTTTTGTAAGATAACTTCTCTCAAAAGTAGTGCTCAGTACAGAATGGGGTATTGAGCTGGACTGCTCAAGCAGTGTTTTATTGCCCTGCATCTAATGTACTCTCCGTGACAGTGTCCGCGTTGTGCACTGTACAGCAATTCTACACAACAGAGTTTACACTCTGGGGCAAAACTCTGGACTGCACTGTAATGTACTATAAATAAAACACTGTCACTTTTTTTTTTTTAAGTGCAACATAGCTGGAGATTTTCAAAAGCAATTAGCACTAATCTGTTTTTGTATGGTTCCTTGTTTGGAAGAAAAACTCAGACTTCTATAAAATGCAGCAAATGAAGCCCATGTTGTGTTTTATATCATTTTCCTACTACAAACAGAAAGATCAGGATTCTTACAGGCTGTGTGGACCATCTGTTACATACAAAATGCACTTAGGGCTAAAAAACCCAGTCTTTTTCTTACAGATCGTGGCCACCCCCCCCCAAAGCGATGACTTTTGACATACCATAATGGGTATTATGTATGGTTGGTGTCAAGAGTTGACTAGATATGCTGATAATGAGCCATGCTTCTGAAGAGTCATAATCAATCATTCTTCATTTAGAAAGTCAGATCCATCAGCCTGACATCAAAATGTCATAATCCATTGATCTCCCATTGCAATCAAGGATTCTTGACTCATTAATGGCATTCAGCTACACCAGTTACATCAGCAATCCTGGTTAATATGTTACTGCTATCACTTAAAACACTAAAGTTGGTGGCTAAATCCCTTCATCCATTTCTTAATCCCTATTAATAGTTTCCATTAATTCTAACGTAGTTGTTTTAAAACTTCAAATATTCTTAAATCCAGTATGATCTATGTACAAAAATAAAACACCTGTGAGTCAGAAAGAGCTGAGCGGATTGGATTCCCTTCTGGGGGTCATTCTACCTCTGCTCTCATAGTTGGTGATGTCAACACAGTCTTTTAAAGAAGTTACTTCCTGCTATCTCACTGCTGCCCATCTGTTATTCCTGTATCTCCTGATGACATGTCACCAGTGGTAGTGACAATTTCTTATCCACTGCTGTCAGAAAAAGAATGGCTTAGGAGCTTGGAAACAAATTTCAAACTAAAAGTTACTTTGAAGTTTGATCTGCTATTCAGTGATGCACAGTGTAGAAGAAATAGTAAACATGTCAAGATAAAGAGAGGAAAAAGAGGAGTGAGACTGGTGGAGCATGAGAGAGATGAACTGCGTTTGCATACATATCCAATGTGCCTTTTAGGCACAGATACTTATGAGATGCATAGCCCTGTTGCCATGTGGGATTTTAACTTACACTTTAGGATTAGGGAACATACATTGTCCTGTAGAAAACAGTCTGATTTATTGCTTAGTGGAGCATTTTCTCTGATACAGGATTTTACAGCAAAACTGTTCAAACACCTAGAAACAGTCAGGACTCATCTCTTAATGTTAAAAGGTTTGTTCCCATTTTCAATTTAAACTTTACAAATTTTAAATTATGATATGACTAAAGTCACTCTGAAAAAAATCAGGCTTTGCTATATAGTGTTCTGATGTTACCTTTTTTTTTTTTCTCAAACACATTATTTTTAATAAAATCCAACATCCCTATGGAAGATTTGCTGTTTGATAAGCAGTACTTTCCTAATAGGAAAGTATCCAAATAAATATTTTTACCTGGTCTAATGATCACAAATTAACTGGGATAGGCAAACAACAGTTTACCAGTTCCTATGAGCCCCCTCTTGCCGGCCAGCTCCCTGCAAGACTCTCCCTGACAGCAACAAGTTTGTGGAAGCAGACCCTTTGTTTGGATCAATGCTCATCCCTTCAGGCTGAGCTAATTGGCTGATTCAATCACACTGGCTATTTAATTAATCAGGAAGCCCAAAATTCCACATGAGATGAAAGGATGAAGAGCCCAGGAATGACCCTTGATAATAATAAAAGATAATTACAACCAAGAATTGCATTATTCAGAGTTTGTTATTGACATGATAAGCACTGCCATATGCCATGCAAGCTGTGATACGCACCCTAGTGATTGAAGGTACAACAAAAGATCTTGGGTATAAATGCTTGCTGTATTTCAATGCAAATGTGACTAAACACTATATATAAAACCAGAAAAAAAAGAAAACTTCACAAAAGTAATGATAAGAAAGCAGTTTGGCCACTTTGTTGCCTGTGTTCAGGTAAAGCAGTAATACTTGTAAGACCACAGATGCATTTTTCTCTGTAGAAAGAGCAGGCATGTGAGTTACCAGATCCAACTCCAGGAAGAGTCCAGTCTAGCAAGTCAGCTCCTGAGTGAGGGTGTCTGGATGCTGCAAGGGGAAAGAAAAAAACCAAAACAAAACACAACAACCAAACAAAATTACTATGTTTACTACCAAAAAAAAAAAAAAAAAAAAAAAAAAAAAAAGGATCCTTTATAAAAAAATGCAAGGTTTTCTTCCAAAAACAAGTGAGAAAGTACGGGCAAAGGGAGGG
>JAAGNO010011046.1:0-32499 GCA_033439905.1 Ceryle rudis | reverse complement strand
TTATTATATTAAATTGATAGGCAGTAGTGTACTTTTCATGTTCTGAACATGTGTTGTGCTTGTTGAGAAATCAGCTTGATCAGCAAATTTAATTGCCATTTCAAACTGATTTCATTTTCAGAAAACATGAAAAAAATCTGCAATTTCTTCTTATTTGGAAAGCTACCTTTCTGCTGAATCTGCACAATGAAAATTACAAGACTTCATAAGATATTTTCCTGCTCCATTTCAGGAAAGTAGACAAATTTTCATTTTTGTTAAACATATTAATCCTTAGGAATCCTGATACCATGTCTTAAAAAAGAGCTTTTACATACAGTGGAATTAAAGCAGCCTCGTTTCCTGTGGAATGGCATCCTTTATCTCTATACTTCCTAGTAGAATAATGCTGGCTTTCTCGTAGCTCATTTCTTATTATTGTCCTTGACATTCTTTCTAAAATCCCATGATTTTCAGCCCTCACAGTATCCTCACCTTGATCGCATGTCTTCTGGGGAGACAATAAACCTTTGCCAGGACTTATTTGGAGCTACAGCACTCCTTTGTTAATGGATACATGCTTACTGATTAACATACAGTCCATGAAAAGAGGTTGCTCTTGAGCTCATTACAGCCTTTTCCTCAGTAAAGTCACTAATTTCAGTTTCTTTCCCCTACATAGCCAATGACAGAAATTTTCTATCCTTTACACCTTTGTTCTTTTGACATACAGGGTTTATATTTTCCAATAAGTTCAAAAAGATATTTGCATACACTAATAGGTAATACTAAAAAGCTTCATTTCCTTTTGAAAGCCAAATAAAATTACTGAATTAAAGTCTACAGTGCATTTTATCAAAATTTACTGAAGAACTACCCTTTAGACGAGAAAGTTCTTATCCCATTCCATCAATCTTAAATTCTTTTCTGCAGAGTAAACAGCTCCAAAGAAATAAAGTGTTCTTGCTTCCTAGTCTAACTATTTGATGACCTCCTGTTGGAGTTATATGGTTCAAAGTATTTAAAACTGAAGAGAAAACTATATCCTCAGTCCATATTAGTCTTAAAATGTTATTGTCAGTGAGATTCATAATGATAAAACAAATTCTGAAAATATTTTCCTTGTCACTTTATTTGATTTTACTACTCATTGTCTGACAAAAGCCAGGATAAAATTTGCCCTTCTCATCCACACCTTTTGTCAAAACACTGGCTAAAATCTTCTCTGAGTAATCATTACAGGCACTTCTATTCCATAAATGAAACCATGCTCAGCATTCATTTCATGTCCTTAATTTTTTTCTTTTACACAATATTGCCTTTGAGTTTGGAATAGCTTCCTCAAGCCCATTGCTTATGAAGATCTCTTCCCTCACTTAAATTCTCCCTAAAACCACACTTCAGTAATAAAATACACAAAAGCGAAGGGGACTATTTATGTGCTTGAAGTACAAAAAGAAGCTCTATATAAAAGACTTGGTTCTTTTGACTTCTACTCCGTTAGAAGACCATCATCTTTTGATTTTAATACTCATTTAGACTTTCAACTCCCCTAAAGATACTTTAGATCAGAAGATCTGATTGTGAAATGAGTTGGCTATGAAATAAGAGGTTTTGTGGGACTTCGCTCATCGTTCATTCATGCCTGCCTACACCCAGTGATCCACTTTTAAAACAACATTTACCTCATGTTTGCCCTTGCTAAACCTCCTCTCTGCAACTGGGACAAAGGCGTGTTGTTCTTCTTGGAGGTTTTCTCGCATCCTCATAATTTTGATTCCTTAATTCCAAAGGAGTAGCATTTGAATTTGCTGTCCTTTAACTCAATTCTTATATTCTGTAGGATTTAAAAGATCCAGTAAAGGTAATGTTCATACTCAGAGAAGAATCTAAGATGTGGTTTATGAATTAAAATAGCTCTGACTCTGGAATCAAACCTGATGTGAGGTTTCAAATAAATACTTTTGTCATATTGGATCAACCTAATTCCAGCACACCTTAGTTTTGAATTCCCAAGACACTGAGGGTAAGACTACATGAATAAGTTATGGCAAGGTAAATAAAAGCAGCATATTTCCTTAATCTACTATCATGCGCCTCACACATTTTTAAACCATTGCAAAAATAAGTAATCATTCTGCTGACAATTCTCAGTGATGTTGAAACCAACAGTACTGAAGTGATAGTTTGCAAAGGGGTGTCATCATGTTTCAGTTTTATCTATTAATTTGTAAATGTGTACGTCTATGCAGTGACCAGGTATGATAGCATTCTATAACTTCTGTAAGTTCCATTGTGAAAAGAAATAACTTTATCTGTTCCTTCTTTCTTTGAACTGTTTGAAATTTTAGACAGTATTCCCTTATTTTTAGCTAGCATTACCTAAAAATATATGTGATCTTAAGTTTTAATGTCAGAGGCAGTATAACTAGAAGTCTATGATCCATGAATAAGTACTGAAATTCTGTTAAGAAATTCAAAATATGATTACCTTCGGAGTGTATCAGCAAGGTGCATATAATATCTCATAAACAAAGTACTTAATTTGATTCATTAATTATAACAGTGAAAAATTGCAGCAAGACCTTAATGTCCTAGCACTATAATTGCAGGGACATTTTGGTCACTGGTATGGAATTCCTATTGTTTGGTATAGATAATATTCTCCAGAGAATATAGTTGATTTTCTCTAATTGAAATAAGCTTCTAGAAGGAAAGCATAAAAGATTAGGTGAGAGAAGGGCTAAATCATGTTTTAAACACTAGTATATTTGATGTTTAAACAGTAGGAAAAAGCTTTTTTTTTTTTTTTTCTAAAGTAAAGATTTTTATTTTCTGCAATAAGTCGCTGATTAGTGACATTTTGACATTCCTTTCAATCCCATCTATGTTGTATACAAAATGACCATGTTGGAGGTAGAATTCAGCAGAGTTCTAATTCCAACATGGTTAAAATGTGGTTTGATCTTATGAACTCTGTGCTAATCAATGCTAGTCAGCTAACATCAAACAGTGCTTTAAAAGTGTCAGAGTGCTTCTATTTCATAAATGTCCTAGATCTCTCTATTTACAAAGATATAAAGTGCCAATTGCTGACTTTCTTTTTCCAGACAGTGTAGATGCTTCTTGCAGTAGACAAGACAACAACCGCAGTACTATAATGAATGCAAGAATTTCCTTTTCCTGGTGAAAAACATGGAGTCCCTCAGAACTCCTCTACCCCTTCACAACAAAGATCTGCCTGCTACACAGCATACCAAATGCTTTCAGAATATAGTTTTAGACTGAAGAAACATAGTTATATGAAGAAACAGTTATATGGCTAAGTTCATTTGCATGTCTCAACTAGTCATCCCTAAATAATCTTTCTTACAATTCCAATTATACTGATGAGCTTTAAGCATTGAAAATAAATAACAGTGATCCAGTGTTGGAATTCAATCCTTCTAATTCTGTCTCAACTTTTTTTCCTTTATTTATGCTATTTATTAGTACTGCACATTGCATAATTTCTTCCTAATAAGGTGTTGCCCTGACAGAAAAGCTTGTGTTCCAGAACAGTGTATTCCAAAAGAATGCAAAGACTTTCCAGTCAAGCTGAAATGAGAATTGAAACAAATGATACT
This sequence comes from Ceryle rudis, assembly GCA_033439905.1. NCBI lineage: Eukaryota > Metazoa > Chordata > Aves > Coraciiformes > Cerylidae > Ceryle > Ceryle rudis. The sequence continues at coordinate 28,894 of JAAGNO010011046.1, read as the reverse complement.
CAGTGTCATGATTTTGAGCTACTGTGACTGTATTTCTTTTATTTCCTTGGACACATTTTTTTCTTTGAAACTACAATATCTTTTACCTACTGTGAGCTCCACTTGACTTACTTCAAAGTTGTAAAGTTGCTGTCCAACTGAGAACACACACTGAGTAGTTTAATGAGGATGGAAGCCAGTAAGAACACTTAAGAAATTCCAGTGGTGTGCAGCATATACTATACCTTTCTTCACACAATGAGTTTTTAGAGCATATAGCAAATTAAAAAAAAAAACAAAAAAACAAAAAAAAAACAAACAGCCTGAAATCATCTATCCAATTACCTGCAAATGGAAGAGTTGTTAATTATAGCTGTTTTCCTGGGGTTTTGGGTTTTTTTTTTTCTGTTTGGGTTTGGTTTTGTTTTTTTTTTTTCCTGGTGTGGTTTTGGTTTCTGGGTTTGGTTTTTTTTCATTTATTAAATGAAACAATTGTCAAAATTGATTGCAAATGTGTATGTGTGATGATTGGGAGTTTAAAATTATATCCCTCCATAAAGTCTTAATTTACATACATTCTACCCTATCTAAGGTCTTAACCATTAAGTTACTTCCAACTCAGTCTGGTTGGATTGGGAATAACCTCACATGGGGATGTGTTGGGAAGACCTCATCTTCCACTTTTAGCTAGGCAGGTGAAAGGACAAAGTACAAAAAACCCTCACTTTAAAAGGTAAACAGATCTCTCTTTTAATCTCTATAATCAAAGCTGCCATGTTCTGTGCTAGTCCTCAGATATTTTCTGCCTGTCACTCACCCTTTCCTCCTTGGTAGGTTGTAGCTTCTCACCTCACATATGATCAAGATTATCCAAAGGGTTGGCATAAATCTGATAGACAGAATTAATAAAAAATAGCTCTCTTTCTTTGTAACCGATCTTGGCCATATACCTGCTGTTCTACTCAGCATTATATTCTGCATGTCCAGATAGTAATATATAAATTACTGTTTGACCCTCACAGAATCTGAAGTATTCTTTCCACTTGGATATGTCTCTTACTGTCCCAGGAGATAAATCAGAAAGTTTTACAATAAGTGTGACTTTTTGTCCCCCCTTTACTATGCAAAGCAGAAAAGGGGGATGATTTTTACTTATTTCTTATCTACAATTAGAAAAGAGTAAACTGTCCACAATATACATTTAAAGGAAGGAATGTTTTCCTCTTCCACTATCTAAATTTATCTTACTGGAAATTGATTTGGCCTGTGACATCAAATTTTTCTTTCCCATTTCAGCTCTTTCTGGCATGGGTGAATAAGACAGTAGTAATTCATTCTTCTTTTCCCAAAAGTGGAATAGAGTCTCAAAAGACACAGGAGAAAAAAAAAAAAAAAAAAAGAGAGCCAAAAATTATTAAGTCCGCTTAATGCTTATAAATAAGTTCCTGCTTCCCTCTAGATCTGTATAGAAATGCACTGGCCAGAGAGGTGGTGGTTGTTGTTTTTCATATGGTTTGAGTTTTTCTAATTATTATTATTTCATTGGAGTGATCGGCTATAAATGAGTTAACAAGAACAACATGACTGTGTGTATTTCAAACAACTGTTTAAAGCTTCCTTTCTACAGACCAAGGGAACTCACCAATGCAGACATGTCCCCATCTTTGCAAATGAAAAGTCTATAATGTAGTAGTTGAAGGGATGAATTGAACTGAATCAGAAAATTAAAGGTTTTCATTAAAAGGAAATCATATTGAGAAGACTTTAAAGTCTGTGGAAAGCAAGACAGTGAGAAAAAAAGAAAACAGATTTAAATAATGAAAAAATATGTTCCTTAAACAGTATAATCTTCTGAGGAAATTACAGTGGCAAACAGTGTTTTTGCAGCACTTCTATTCCTTTTACAGGTGAAAATAATTCCTTTTTTTTTCTGGTTGTTGGAGGGAAACAGACGGCATAAATGAGATGCATTTTGCTTGACACTGACCTTTCACTGGACAACATAGGGCATCTGTCTGCCAAACAGTTCTTAAATCCCTGTATCACAGCTGAAACATACAGGTATAATCCCATAAATATTTCATAACTCTTTGCAAGGAAGAAATGTCAGGTTTGAATTAAAATGCATTCAGATAACTCCAGGAAATACTATGATATGTAAGAAGTATAGCCAGTTACAATACAAGAAAAAACATGCAAATAATTTGGTGTTTCCCAGAAACAGACTGACAGCAAAGCCTTGGGTTATTTTATTTTATTTTATTAAATGCATGCATGTAATTTATTTCTATTTCTATTTTTTGTGAACTCTCTGCTTATGACAGCAAGAGACTTCTTAGACTCCTGGAGTGAGAGTACAAACCTAAATTAGTTTCACTTTATTTCTCCAAGTGTTTCTGTGGGGCACATGGAGTGTTTACTTTTGTTCTTCCTAGTTGTAGGGGTGGATGGAAGGATGAGCCAAAAGTTGCATCTTCATTAAAGACCACAAGCAATACTTACTACAAATAGCATCAAAACATCTTCCTCCTCTCTTTCCTGCTACTGTCAAATGACCGCTACTCTTAGGTCAATTCTTCCTGTTTGCTCTTGCAAGTTTTCTTTCCCTTGGTTCTATTTTGTAATATCTGGGTTGGGATGAGGCTAACAGGCAGAAAGGTTTCCTCTTTTGATGCCAAGAACATTTAAAGCACATCTATGAGAGTAGATCTTTGCAATTGCATGCTAGCTCCACCAGCACTGAGACAGTGGGTAATAACCAGTCCCAGGCTCTCTAAGACACAGAAGCAAAAATAGATACAGGTATATGGTTTCTCACTGAAACTGGTGAGTATCCTCTCAGCTCTGACTGTACACAGACCTAGTATGAAGCTATGTAAACATATCATTCCTTAAACACCTTAGTAGAAGATTATTTTTTCTTCTCCTGTTTTAGGCAGAGTTCTTCTTGATTATGGACAGTGCAGATATGACAAATCAGTGCCTTGAACACTGGTTAGTACTTTTCAATCTCTTACAGAAACCTTTTGCTCTGGGATCAAAAGTGAGGGGTTTTGTAGCTGCATTGCATTGATGTATCATGTCTGTTGGGTTTGTTTGGTTGTTCGGGTTTTTTTGGGTTTTTTTTGTGATAGACTAGACTGTTTGGTCCTTTCTCCAGTCGTTTTTGATATACAGATATGATACATATGATATACAGATCTTGTACATTTAATGACTGGATTTATTCCTAACTTTAGAATTCCATTCCTCAGGGTCATCCAGTTCTTTCTGATTTTCCTGAGCTAATAATCCTCCTTGACATGCTCATCAGTACATTTTATCAGCATGTACTTTACAAGTCATGGTCATTTTTTTGAAAATATATGAAATAAGAAAACAGAATGATCCTTGAGTAACCTATCCTTTCATAGATATTTCCCTTTCCAATGTTACTTGCTACTCCTTCCTCTTTGACCAATTCCTAAAGTAGTTTACTATTTTTGAGCTAATTCCTTTTTTTTCACCCAAAGCAAGTTTCTCTGATAACACCATATTAAATGCTTTAATATTTTGGTGAATTATAGGCAGGTTATACATATAATATTTTAGTTTTCTAAAAAATCATTAACTTTATCAAAGGTAGGTATCAGTTTATTTCAGTGTAATCTATGTAAGCCCATGTTGTATTTAAGCTCCTTTTACACTTACAGAAATGTCTTTTGCTGTTCTTTACTCTCATTCCAGCCTCCTGTTTCATATTTGTGTAGTCTTGACATCATGCTACTGTGTTTTGTCACAGTCCTTCCTTTCCCTCTCCTTCCCTTCCCTCTATTCAAAAGAAATGCTGCACTCACTACTTCCAGATGAAAAGTATCACCCTATAGTTTTACATAGATTTAATAAAAAAATAACTGCTATCAGGACTAAGCTTTCATTTTCCAGCTCTGGTGCAGATCTTATCAGGGCTCACCACCCTGAGTGTACTAAGCAATGTAAGCTTCATTTCCACCTCAGCTGTTATTCCAGTTTCCTTGTGCTTGTTCTCATGAGCCTTCTTGCCTTTCTCTCGCGTTCAGTATCATCACCTTTACCAGAAAATGAGGCAAAGTATTCATTCCATTTGGGAGCCACCTTTATCTTTTATCTGTATTCTATTCTCCATCCTTTTTCTCTTTGTTATTTATATGGTTGAAGAATCTTTTGTTATTTTTTTTGTGATATTTTTTGGATACCCTGACGATAAAAGTATAAAGATATGAAAGAGGTTAGGTGGTTTAGAGAGACTGACACATTTCTTGGTGTTACAACTATGCTTATATTCATTTCTTCTCTCTGGTGCTAGTGAAAACGGTCAGACTCTCAGAGAGGACAGAAAAGCCTTTTCTGCAGCCTTAATTTAGCACTGAATGTGAACACAGGATTTGATTAAATAAAGCTGTGCAAAATACAAAACCTTGGGCTCATGTGAATTGAACAGTCCTCTCATCACAAACATAGCATGAGTTTGAGGATAATTACTTTTCTGCAGAGAAGCATCTGCTCATTTTGAAGCAGGTGGGGGTGATGCTGCAAATGATGTTAAGTATTAGAAGCTGCTATCAGTTGAAGTTTCATAATGTAGCCTTCTACCTCAGTCAGCCTCCCTTTCCTTCATATCAACATTTCTTTTCTTCCACAAAAGAGCTTGTCAAGGCATTTCTTATTTAAATTAATGTTTAATTAGTGTCCATATTCTTCCCTTTCTTCTCATCTGTTCCTAGATGTACTTGATCTGTACTGAATGTCCTTGTGTTATTTTCCTTCATCCCAAATGGCTCTTGACCCAATTGCCTTGCACATATTGATGTTTCTCTGTTATTAAAGATAAAAAGTAAAACTTAAGTTTATTTGGACTAATTATTTTTGAGAGTATTTTTAAATACTGTTACCAAAAGTGATTTGTTCCAGTAATGAATATGCTAGCAAGAGAAAAATGGTCACTAATCATGGGCAGGGAATGCACAGCATAGGAAAAACTGGGATCTGTATTGTCAAGTGAATTTATACACTGTTGTGCTGTTTAAGATGAAGACAACAAAACAATATTACCAAAGGGAAATGCTGAATACCAGAATTATAACAAGGCAACTCTTGAGGTCTGCACCATTTTAATTTGTGTGTAATAAATACAAAAAAAAAGACCAAACACTGCAATGTTATAAACCACTTTCAAGCACCATGTTTACTACATTTAGCTACATTTCTGTTGTTCATTAATTATCATTTCAGGCTTCATTTCACAAAGAGAGATCATATTAGGAACTGACTGACCTTTTTCTACCATAGCAGCCAGGAGAAGATTTTACTAACTACATGGGGTAATATGAGATGCCTAGACATGATAACTCAGAATTAAGTTTATTTTCTTTCAGACAGCAAATAGACAATATGCAGTTTCAAGGACAGTAGGAAAAAGAAAGAACCATTCTACGTCATATTTTTAAAATACTCTTGGGTTATCTTCTTAAAGAAAAAAAAATACTAAAAATATCTGTTCATTGAGCAGTGTTGCGGTAGCTGTTCTGTGGTAGTTCAATAAAGTGTTTGAGTATTTGTTCTAAGAAGAAAAAGAAAGAAAAATGGCATCTATAGAAGTGACTCACTAAATAGCCCTGAAGGGCTAATGTAAGCTCTGAAATTTACCTAAGATGTCAGTGCTAAAATTAATCTGTAAATGTGTCCTTATGAAATTGTTTGAGTAAAGATGATATACCAGGTATTTCAGCTCAATAATTTGCACTTCTGTTGTCACAATGAACACTACAAATTCCTCCTTTTCCTCTGTTTTTCTTACAGTCTAGTCAAGTACTAAAAGACTCTAAAATCTGTCCATTTTAACTGATGATCAGATAGTGAATGTCTGAGTGCTGACTTTCTCGAGGAGTCTACCTTGCAAAAAGCAAATTCAATTGTCCCTGAGATCTCATTATTTTTCAGTGTTGAGATCACATTCATAGATGTTAAGTTTGAATCAGTGGTTTTAAAACTTACTTATGTTTTGGATGTAAAAAAAATAAAAAATAAAAAAAAATAAAATTCCAGCATGGATCCCTTTATGAATTTGGTGTAAAGGGTGCTTCCTATTATGGTCACCCTCTGTGGACCTCTTAACTGTAGTATCTGAGTCCCATAGATTGTAAACCACTGTCCTGGATCAGTATCCCATTTCCCTGTGCAGTGTACAGAATAGACCAGAGAGGCATTCTTGCCCCAGGGTATTCACAGTTTACTTTCTCTTGAAAAAAACGATTATTTTTCATGTTTCACAAGACTGAGCAGACTTGCTTTCTCAGTCATTAAAACACAAATTTGATATGTTTTGATTCTGCAGGTTTTTCTGTGATGTGCAACAGAATACAAATGTGTGAGAAAGGCCAGTTCTGGGCACAAGTATTGCAGAACAAATGCTGTTCACATTTTATGCTATGCTCTCTCTTGAGTGAGAGGATATGCTAAACCAGACACCCCACAGTGGACTGATCTCTGACATCGTTTGAATACACTTGGATATACTAAGCAAATATCTTGCCGATAGCTCTATTCTTTAACATCAAGACTGCTAATTAGAAGTGCTGAGCAAAAATTCTCTAAAGAAAACTAGAGCTGCTGAGCCAGTATCATAAAAAGACTTCAATTTTCCACCAGTCCAGGATAACCAGAAGTTCTCAGTCAGTGGCCTGAAAAAGGCTTGTGCTTGTACAGGTAGCCAGACATCTGAGGATGAGCAAGTAAATGAGTCTTCTGCCTTGAAGCTGACATGAGCCTAGCACAGGGCTCATTAACACCCGTGAAATACCCAGCAGTGTAACATAAACGTTTGTCTTTCTCCCTAATTATTCTTCATCTGGATAAATGTTGGAGATGTACAACTGCTAAACAGATTTAAAATAAAAGGCTAAAGAGAACACTAAGATTCTGTCACTCCTCTATCATCCTGAAAACTGCCAAAAAGTTCTCTGCACATTTCCTGCTGCCACTAAATCATAAAAGATCTGAATCTAAATGACTAACGATTTCTATTTTTCAGCCCTAAATTGGATTGACTCCAACAGTGCCACAGGAAAGTACTCTTCCTTTCAGACCCTGTACACTTTATATATGAGGTCACATAAGAAAACTTTATAAGCAAGGCTCTACTTGAGTGAACAAGCTGATAGCTGAGACATCCAGAAGTCTCCTCCAGATGTTCTGGCACTGGGTGAGTGGGTCTGAACTCACAAAAGCAACTCTCTGTTACAAGGTCCATAAGCAACCTCACAGCCAACAAAGCTGTCAGCCAGAGAAAGCCAAGGGAGCTCTCATTTGTATTTTCTGTGATTCAGTTGTTCCCTAGGAAGAAGAAATAACTGAAGAACCAACAGATTTTTCACATCTTGTAGATCTTGTAGATCTCAAGAATGTCATATGATATAAAGAGATATGCTGAGCTGACCCTGGCTGGATGTCAGGTGCCCACCAAAGCTGCTCTATCACTCCCCTCCACAACTGGACAGAGGAGAGAAAACAACAAAGGGCTTGTGGGTTGAGATAAGAGCAGAGAGAGATCATTCACCAATTAGTGTCACAGGCAAAACAGACTCAACTTGGGGAAATTAGTTTAATTTATTACCAATCAAATCAGAGTGGGGTAGTGAGAAATCAAAACCAAATCTTGAAACACCTTCCTCCCATGCCTCCATTCTTCATAGGCTCAACTGCACTCCTGATTTTCTCTACCACCTCCCGGCTAGTGTCACATGGGTGCAGGGAATGGAGATTGCGGTCAGTTTACCACACATTGTCTCTACCACTCCTCCCTCCTCAGAGGCAAAACTCCTCACGCTCTTCTCCTCATCCAGTGTGGGGTCCCTTCCCATGGGAAATGGTCCTCCATGAACTTCTCCAACATAAGTCCTTCCCATGGGATGTAGTTCTTCACAAACTGCTCTAGCATCAGTCCCTTCTACAGGGTCTCAATTTCTTCAGGAACAGCTGCTCCAGTATGGGTCTTCTGCTGGGTCATAAGTCCTGCCAGCAAACCTACTGCAGTGTGAGGTCCTCTCTCTCCATGGATTTACAGGTCTTGCCAGGAGCCTGAGTCAGCTCAGGCTTCTCACAGGCTCCCAGCTTCCTTCAGGCACACCCACATGCTCTAGTATGGGGTCCTCTGTGGGCCACAGATGGATATATGCTCCATCTTTAACCTCCACAGGCTGCAGGGGACAGACAACATCACCATGGTCTTCACCATGGGCTGCAGGGGAATCTCTGCTCTGGCATCTGGATCACCTCCTCCCCTTCTTTCTTCACTGACCTTGATATCTCCAGAGTTGTTTCTCTCACACATTCTCACTCCTCTTTTGTGGCTATGATTGCTGTTGTGTAGCTTTTTTTTCACCCTTAAATATATTCATCACAGCAGTGCTACTGCCATCACCAGTGGACTTGGTCTTGGCAAGTGGTGAGTCTGTCCTGCAGCCATCTGGCATTGGCTCAATCAGACAAATGGGAAGCTTCTAGCAGCTTCTCACAGAAGCCACCCCTGTAGACCCTCTCACCACTACTAAGATCCTGCTATGCAAACCAAATAGAGAAGACAACAAGGATATTTCAGATGACTTGTATCTCCTGTCTGCTATCCAGTCTTTCAAGCTGCCCTGCAAGAAAAAGCTTTGGACATCCTTATACAGCTGATCACTTTGTTCTGTGTTCTTCATTGACTACAGGAATAACACCTCTTATGTGTCAGAGCTGAGCAGGTCCAGGTCCAGGTAGTTGAAACCAAGGTGCCTGGAGGAGTATAGTGGGGCTAGTATGGCTTTTGGTACAAGGAAATAAATAGTGTTCCTGTTCCAACCTACTTTTACCTTTTTTCTCCCACATTCTGTGGGATGTCCACAAGGCAAGAAGCATCATGCTGGGCCCTTTCAACTCTGTCCACTATGTTTTCACTTAATAACATAGCACTGTCATCAGAACTGGTAACCGTACCACTGGAAGGGGAAAATAGATGATTAGTACATGGTGCTGAAAGTTCAAAAGGCAAAATTAGACATAACAGAGGTTGTTCTTGTCTCTCCTGTTCTTTAAAGGCTATTGATAGCAGCAGAGGAAAAACTCCACAAGCCTGACAGTGGACAACAGAAACCAGAAAATATACATGTGATTAAGTAAAAGGAAAGGAAACTCTAAAACTTGAGAAAAGTATGGAGCAGTCGGTCTGTTTTTTGAAGAGTCGCCTCTCACAGAATAATAGATTTGCCCAGTTTCCATTGTTAGCTAAAGCCATGACATAAGTGGGCACAGCACAAGAAAGACTTTTCTAACTTATTCTGCCTAGAGGAGCACTGAAACTCTCATAAGATATCCCAAGATTTGTGGGCATGAGTGTGCTGTCAGAACAGTATTGAGTCATTCACCAGAATGGAGTGGATGACAAAGATGCTTCAAACAGTGAATTCAGTGGGGTTTTCTGCATACAGGGTTCACATGCACAGGGGAGATCAAGGGCTTCCCAGTCCAAGCCAGAGAGTGGTGTGGGGGAGAGGAACTGTTCTTTGCTCAGTAACACACCTCAACAGAAGCTGACAGCAATCATGGGAAGACTGAAATGCTGGTAGCATTTTTTTTTTGAACCATTCTACTTCTGCAAGATTGAACAGTTTCAAGTAGACTGAAATGTCCCCTGCTTTTAGAGACAATTCATGTCTCTTCATGTTGTGGGAAATGGCCTTCTCCTCTGGCTGAACACAGACCAGTAGTTCCATGCTGGTTTAACTCAGAATAATAGTCTATAAATCAAAAGAAAGTCAGATGCAACATCCAATAAAAAGTCTAACTACAGAGATCTCCTAAGAAGCTAGAATTTGAAATGTTTATCCACACAGACCTATGGGAGAACATTTCTGTGTTGTTATCTGCAGCCAGTTTGTGGATGGCTAAAGGATTCTTTGTAAATTATTAATACTAGACAATGCACTCAGTCTTTTGTATTGCATTAAAAATTTACACAACTAGTACATTGTACAAGCAAAATCTTATGTCCCTTTCCTGCAAAGAGTCTATTGTCTACATGCTTGTTTGAGAGGTAGGTATCATAAGACACACAAATCACCTTTTATCTGTTGTTTTTCAGTGTATAAGCTTTGATATGGGCATTAAGTTCTTCTTATAAACAGTGATAGTGATAAATACATCTTATTAGAAACAAATTTAATTAATATTCTACTAAATCAGAGCCTTAATGCAGAAACATAGGCATAAACAAGACAATCCATTATACTAATACAAACTCACACCCATAAAACATTCTTGACAAGTCAGTAAATTAGGACAATTTTCTGTCAACCATTTGTAAATCATTAACCTATCTGGTAGCTCATTTATTAACTTTAGCAAACCTAAAATCATTTAAATATACTTTCAACAAACTTTATTAGGTACTGTATTCCTCCTTTTTTTAATATAGTCTTTGTTTTTATTTGGCAGATTATGCTTTCTTTTTAGTTTCTGTTTTGCCCTCTACCTTTTTATCTACCTACATTTTTTTATATATATATATTAACATTGTGGGGGGTTTTATGTATTTAATTACCTTACTATATTGTTTAAAAATAAAGATTATGATGTACTTTTTGTGTTGAATCTGAATTTCCACATCTTCTTCATTATTAACAGTCTTGGCCAGATTCTGGTCTCACTTGCTACAAGTTAAAATTTTAATTACATCTTTGTTCTGCTTTAGTTATTATCTATTTAAGTTTTAGTTCAGGCCATACTTGTGGTCTTCCAACTCACACTGGAAGATAGCTGTAGAAGAGACTTATGTCAGTATGAGATTACCTGTGTAAAATAAGAATAATTGCTTGACGCGGGAATAAAATGCAGCCTTATACATATTCAGCATGCAGAGTTGCTGAAATCAATGAGGACAATTCAAGGCACAGAGTAGCACTTAATAGAACTTATCCTTAGCAGTATGAATTGGCAGAGTTCCAATGACTTCAGTGGAGCTATTGCCAGATTACATGAGCTAAAGATCTGGATCAGTGAGTAAAAGGGTGGCAAAAGTACATACTTTAAAATAGATCATTGTCACTGGAGCTTTTCAAATGAATCTTGCTTGTTTCTTGTGACAGACCAAAGATTTCAAAGACAGTCTGCAACATATAGACAATCCTTTGTGCTCTGAAGAGAGGACAGGCATTATCTGGTACATGCAATTCTTACATTTCTGTAGAGAACAACAATAACAAGGAACTGATAAAAATTAAGCTAGCAATTAATTTTCTCTAATAGCATGTCTGCAATAAAACAGATATAAGAAATTTAACTTCTGAATGCTTGAAAACATGTGGAAGAATTATTGTAAAATAAGTGCCCATTTTGTAAGGGTGGGTTGGCCTTCATTTGCTGCATGGTCATCTTGTGAAATAATATTCTTGTGACACCATTCATCCAAAAAGATGAGAAAAGACATCAGTATAGATGTGGCTTTGGAAATATAATTTTTGTCCAGAACTGTTCTATGAAAATATTTCTGGAACAATTTATTATAGACTCTCCTATGCTGCAGTCACTATGTTTGAAAGCTAAACACTGCCAATTGATCGTAACAAAGTATACATAAACCCTGCTGAAAGAAAGCTGCTTTGGCATGCCAGGAGAGAGTAGTTTTATGGAAAATGAAGCCTTTCCACCAGTGGGAGAAAGAACTGTTTAGCCAAAGGCAACTGAAATCAACTCCTTTTGAAAGGTCTTTGAATCTTTAGGCAGGACTAGATTTCCTCTCATAAGACCACCTCATGAAGACATATTACTAGCAAACTGAGTGGGAGGATGTTTTCCTTTTCCAGACATTGACTGAGAGAAGTCTTTGAAACAGAAGCCCATGGAGTCTTGGTACTAATCTAATATTCATGGCCTAAACCACCTGCCTATATACTGAGTCTCTCTCTCCCCTTTTCCACTCTTCACAACACTTTAGCCATGTTTTCTAAGAATAAACAATAACTGGTTTGTGATTCACAAAAGAGTTTGTGATGAAAGATGGAGGTTTTCTACAAACATGGTGGGAAATCTAGGCATCTACGTAACACTGGGTGACAATTTTGCCTGCAGTAACTATGTGGCAAGTCTTCCAGAGCTCACAACTATTTCAGAACATTTTTCATTTCAGAAAACTGGGAATTAGACAGAAAGGATAAAATTTAGGTTTATGTGGGATTTGTTTTCCTCTGAAAGGAACTAATCTAATTAATGTGAGCCACTTTCTTCGTACCTTTAAGCTACATCCATTCTGCTAATCCAAAACACTTATACTCATTGACAGGACAATATAAAAGAACAAATAATGACTTGAGACACAGACACACTGCCAGTAGGATGATGAAAAAGAAGGAATTTAAGAAATACCACATACTTAAAAAACAGTTTCCTGGGCACATGTGCAGGGTTTTTTGGTGCATTTGTATGTTTTTATGTGTGTGTTTGTGTTTCCTGATGGGAAATATTAGCATTAGGAAGTTATTAATCTTGAATACTTTTAAATATGAATTTAATTCTATCTACATGTGCTTAAAGACCATACAAACTGAAAAATATCTGAACTAATATTCCTCTTCAGCGCCTTCTGAGGATAATCACAAACCTCCACCATATATACTTGCATGTCTATTTCCATTCACTCATGCATTCAGCAGGATACAGCAGATCTCAAGCACGAGAAAACATCATCTGATTATGTTTAAATGTAATTCTGCAGTAATAGCTCTCCATTTTCATCTTATTATAGCTCTGGATACCCCAGAGAATTGTTTTGTTTTCTTCTCTTAGGTAGCACATCATCAGTTCTTCAAGTACAGATTAGTATCTTTTTCAAGAAAATAAATGTATTTATGAAGCACTCAACATACTTTTCAGCATGAAAGAAATCATAGCTTCCTGTTTGGCAATAATCCCATGAAACAGTATTTCTTGTTGTTATTAGAAAATAATGGCAGCCTCCAGGGTTAATGGTGTTGTCTGTTTTGGGAAATTCTCAAAGAGTTTTTAATTTTTTATCCTTTTTTTTTAAAAAAAAAGATAGTGCTTCTAAATCCATATATAACTCATATGATCTGATTAAATAGATTTTTCTTTATCTACTTAAGTTAACAAATAAAATCATAACTATTTTCTTTCAAACTTAGCAAGATTTGATTGAATGCAGCCTTATACTCTAAAATAAAGCAAAGTTCTGGAACTTGAAGCCTGCTGTATGTGAACCTAAGTATGTTAATAAATGCTAAAACATCATTAAAAGTCACATCATAAGCAAACACCACAGCTATGACATTGAACAAAACCCTTCCATTTTATAGTGTCATTTTTTTAATCTCTCAGCAAAATAGAACTGATTTTCTACAAAAGATTGCTTTACTGGACATAAAATGGATAACTTCTCTGTCAAGCAAGCTTACATATCCATTTGAAGATTTCTTTTCAAAATGCTTAACTTATGATTCAGCTGTGTTATTCAGCATGTACTGGATTTAAGTTATGCAATCCTATGAAAATACACATATAAGCACACTGTAAACTATCAAAGATTTTAATATATTTTACCATTTTATTCCAATAATAATGTGTTACAGAGAATCAATATAATCACAGAACTTTCTATAGTCTCCTGACAACATTTTGGGTTTCCCCTTTTGTAGTAGATATTTAATTTTAACGAACAGATGAAATTTATCAGTATTAATAGAACATTGTTTTGTGAAGCCATTAGTAACTCAAAAATTTGTGTGATTGATGTACCAATTCCAATCTGTGCACTCTGTCAGGAAGACCACTGCATTTACACAGAAACACAATTTTCTTGCCAAATGGCAAAAAAAAAAACAAACAACCCACAATTTAGGTCTTTTTCTTCTTTTACAAGTTGCAGTGCCACAATAAAATGCGGAAGCATATGGACACAGATGGGGGGCAAATAATTAATTTCCCCAGAAAACCTCAAACTTTCCAAGCTTAACTTTACCCATATTGATTTTCTGAATTATTTATGCTAAAGTGAAGCATACCATAAGCTCACCCACAGGCATGTGACTCTTTAAAATACTACTTCCCAGTTCTGAGAAGACAGAAAAAGCACTATTAAGTTAGTGAGTTCATTGGTCTGGCTTCTGGTAGTTAAAAGGTATTTACGTTAGCCTAAAAAATACTTTCTTGGTTTTTAACTTCTGAAATTATTTTCTTAGGTCTCATGTTTTTAATGCACATTGGTGACCATATGGGTAGAATCCAATAGACTCAGCTATTGTCACTGCTCTTCCTCAAGCCAGGAACTTCACTTCACTAAACAAGGAAGAGAGAGAAGCCTGTTTCCAGGCAACTATTACAGCACTTGAGACAGCAACTAGGCTTACTATAAAACTTCTGAATAACCTATTGCATCAGATCTGGACTGCGTAAGAAACACATGAACACCTGTTTACAGATCCAAATTGTTCCTCAAAGAAGAATTTTTAAAATTCCTTAAAAAATCCTAAAACTTAATAAAGTTAGAAGGTGTGAGTAGTCCTTGAAGCTTACAGTTACATTCAGATCTGATCATCTAAGACTTACTTAATGGATCAGATCCCCAGAAAGTTTATTAGAATTTAAACGATCTTGCCATAGCTTACTCAATTCAACTTTACTATTCTTATTCTGAAATATGCAAGCTTGTTCCTTCCCTTTCCATTCACAATATTGCTCTGCAGATTTTCTTCTTGGCTTGTAATTTTGTTTCACCTCTCTCTGTCCTTCAGATCAAGCATTACTTATGTGTTTTCAGTTTCAAAGCCTACTCCTACTCTACCATCTTTCATTAATTATTGTAAGATTAACTTTTCCCTCAGTCAGCCCAAGACTTACATCTCCTTTTACCTCCTCAGCAGATTTCTCATCCAACATCTTCATTCCTTCACTCATGCATTCCATCATATTTACTTTTGAAAACAATTACATTGATATCCTATAGAAAGTATTCTCCATCAAGGTGCTTCATTTTATGCACTATTTTTCCTCTCTTCCTGTTCTTCTCACTTTATACATAGGTTTAAAGTTCTTTGGAGAAGTTACCATCATTTCTGGTTGTATTCAAAGAGCTGTTAGCACAGTTAGCCCCATGAGTGGAACTCTTTAGCATTCCTGAAATGCAAATGCAGGTTGTAATAACAGGAACATTTAAAAACATAATAACACTAATAATAATATTTACATCAAATCTCTGTTGCTTAAAATATAATTAAACTATGTTGTTGTGTCTGCTAGGAAAAACATGCTTCTTTATGCCATTTCACTACCTATGCTCATTATGACTGTTCTTAATTATACAAAAAGAGAGAGTATAATTTCAAACACCAAATGTTAACAAAAATTTTATCATTATAAGAGAGCAGTCTGATACTTTGGATATTCATGATCTAGCCAGCCGTGCTGTTCAAATCTAAGTAATCTATCGATTGACATCTACCAGAAATTCTCTTTTGACTTTTGATGCCTACTAGAGGAGCCTGGTGAACTGACTACTCCAGTCTCTTTAAAGTAATTGGCTACAAAACTGACTGATCAGACACTGCAGTCCAGCCTAATTAAAAACAGGCTTTCACAGCCTGAATAAGACTTTTCTTGGTTTAGGGCTCCATTTTTCATTGACTAAAAACACAGAGGACATGAGGCTGTTAGCTGAGCTCTTTGTTTTGCTTCTCTGCAATTAAAAAATGTAATAAAAAAATGTGTTTCCAGAAGTTACAAATTAATCAGTTGAGAGACCATTGTTCAATTAATTTTTAAGCAAATGTGATGTATTATTCACTATGATATGAGATTATTTCTTTTAAGTTGGCATTGTAGATTACTCCAGTAAAATCTACATTACATTACATTTGAAAACTGTTTATGGTATTTGATTTGGAAAACAAGTGGAGGAAGAGCTTCGGAGAGTGGTTTTGTTTGTTTGTTTGTTTTTACTGAGTTACTATTTATTCCTTGGAGTGGAAAGATTACTATAAAAGCTGGTTTGACTAACTTGCAGGTTAGGTTGTATTCTTAGTAAGAGATACATTTATGATGATCTAATTATTATTATTAATGGAAATCCTTGCATATCAATTTCTTAGGTGGCTGGTGGTAGTCATTGTTACTGAACTATGAAATTGATGTCTCATCAGCAAAATTTGTTGCTTTCCTACTGTCATGCTGAGTATGAAAAACAAAAAAATGCCTATGTCATTTGTTTGCATTGCTTAAGACTTTTCAGTGTATCCTCAAACCCTTTATCAATTAGCTATGTTAAGATCCACCTTAGTAGGAAGACAAGAATGAAGGAAGACACGATTACTACTACACACAAAACACTACTATTTCCAGCCTAGGGAGATACAGTGAGGAATATCTGCACTGTCATGTAGGACTGAGGAAGAAAGCTCTGCATTTTACACCATAAACACGTTCAGGCAGCAACTGTCTGTTGTTTGCTGTATTTAGCAAGTCCAATTTCAGCTGACATTTTCAGGATTCCATACATGTAACCCTGCCTGTTTAGAGCAATGCAGCACAGGGTTCCTTGCGCTAATACTGATAGGATTCAAAGCCATGTGATGTCAAAGAGAAGTGCAACTAAACAGAAACACATTTTTTGGAAACAATGTAAGCTATGCTAACACAGGGCTGCAACCAGGCTACAAAAGCTAGGTTCTGAGCAAAAGCATTGGGTTGACCCAGCTACATAATTTTTTGGTGCTACAGCAGATATGTTCTTACCAGTTTGGGGAAATAATGTACATTGCATCCCTTTTTGTTCAAGTCAGACATACCTGTGTATTCTGTTACTGCTTCTGGGATGCTGTAGTCTGGATACATCATAAAAACTAGCATGCTACTATTTAGCTGAATATCTTCTGAAATAATGTACTGCATTGACTAACATCAAAAATGGGAGTTCTTATGCTTTGCATGACTTTGTGATACCAGAATGTATAATCCCTGGTAAAATGACAGATGAATAAAAGTTACAGTAGAGCATATGCTTTAACAGGTGGAAAAGCTGAACATCATAACAAAATTTTAATGCTTCATAATGTCCAGTGCCGGTATTCTCTCCCTCTTCATTGAATTACTGCCTAGGTCAAGCTAGCCACTCTCTATAGTTCCTCTTGGCTATCTTTTTCAACTGCATTTCACTGGATGCTAGTTGTCAGGACGAAGTAAAATGCCTCTGAATTGCATTAAATTTATCTTCTTTTTCAGATGGCATGATATAATGTTGACAAATGTAAACAGGGTACTTGACAGAATTTACTTTACTTGGAAAAGACACACAAACAATGACTAATTTCAAAGGTCTTGTTAAGTAGGTAAACCTTGGCATAAACTCAAAATGCTGGAGGAAATAGACCATTTCACACAGACTTTCATAAGCACTGCATTCAACTAAAATGCTTCCATGATGTCTTTTTTACACTCAATACCACTGCCGTACCATTTCTGATGATTCTAATTATTCATAAGGGTACAGATCTCATCTTAATTGTACTGTAATATAAAGGAGACAATTTGAATTGAACAGAACAATTCATTCAACTAAACAGAAAATAATCTTAGAGGTCACTTGGTCTCTTGACCTCTAATGTTCAAGGGTAAAGTTATGTTCAGAATGCTTAGCTGAGAGGAGTTTCTTCAGGAAGACTTTCCTCTTGCATCCAAACCTTGAGAATAATCTAAACAAAAGTCAGTAAGTACCATAAGGCATCTACTAGTAGCTTTTAGCTATTTTTTCATGTTATTTTGAACATGGTGAAGGAGTGTGTATGCATCCATGTTGTGCATGTTCTATTATAAGATAATAATTAAATGTCTATATATATATGTATGTTTGTCAGTATGTAAAAACTGGAATTTCCTACAATATCTATTTACATACAGACTTAATACAGAATATAGTTTGGGTTTGGTTTTTTTTTAGTATGCCGTCAACTTTCCCAAGACAGAGGTATACATTTCTCTTTTTGCAAAAATTGACAAGCTTTCATATAAAATTTAAATGTATCCTGGAAAGATGAAGACAGAGATATTAAAAACAAAACCAAAATAAAATAAAACTAAACAAACCACACACACACAAAACAAGCAAGCAAACAAACAAAAACCACAACAGAAAACATTAGCTTCTACAGTTCTAATCAACATATGTTGAATAACTATAAAGTAAGTATAGGTGCAGCAATTTTGTATACAGATCTTTATTTGCCTAGCACAATCT
Organism: Ceryle rudis; assembly: GCA_033439905.1. Classification (NCBI taxonomy): domain Eukaryota; kingdom Metazoa; phylum Chordata; class Aves; order Coraciiformes; family Cerylidae; genus Ceryle; species Ceryle rudis. Next base: position 10,626 of record JAAGNO010011046.1, on the reverse strand, counting down.
AACAGTTCTTCAGTTAAAAGCTGGTTCTTGCATGGTAAGTTGAGACATTCTTCTGTTTTAGCTGATTCTGCTCCTGTAAAAACTATTGCAGAAGTGACATAAACAAGTGAGTTCCTTCAAAGAACAAAATAAAAAAGCTGCTATCTTTCATATGTTTCCTCTAACTGTTAAGCTACTAACAAAAAAAAAAGTATTATTATTAACAAACAGAAATATGAACATAATAGTACATAAATTTAAGACAGAATTTGAAAATAACAAACTGCAAAAATGTTGTAAAATGTATGAAGACAGAAAATACAAGCCTAGAGAAAAATAACTCTGATAGCCAACATGTCTTTCTCTTGTCAGAATTCAGTATTAACATCCTTGATATTTCTGCAGTGGACAAAACGAATCATTCAGGATAGCTGAGATTCCTGCTTCTTCTTATTAGCTACAGCAAAAGTTCCTTACCTCTTACCTTTTGAAAGATAAGGAATCTTTTAGTTTTAATATAATTTTTAGGTATTATTAAGATAGCTCCTACATTATAAAAAATTTAGTTAGAGCACAGTAACTTCATTGCAAATGACTGAGTTCTGATAAAATTTTGAGTAAGGAATCCTGTGAAGCACTAGGATTACCAGTTACCTTATTATCAGATATGACAAATACGTCTTTAAAATAATGACAAAGAATATCAAAAGGACCTGTAGAGGTCATCTAGTCCAACCCCACTGCTTATAGGAGGGCTATCCTCAGCTAGAGCAGTTTGCTCAGAGCTTCATCAAGCATCAGTTGAATGACAAAATAAAAATCTTTATCATAGTCAAATTTCAGGGCATGATTTGAAGAAAAAATATTGAATGGTATTTCAAATTATTAACTCATGAACTAAATCCTGCTAATGTATTACTGATGTTATCAGTCAGAGCAGGAGGCTGAGAGACAAGTTCTCTTTTCTGTCACATGGTGGAAGAATAAGTTCTTCAGGATGCTGTTAGTGCATGAGAAGAGGAGAGACATAGTTCCTCTTTAGCCACTCATTAAAGACATCTATGAAAACCACCAGTTTAAGTGCTAAGGAAAATGGGAAATCATATTCATTTAACTGTTTTTTTCTGAGGTATTTAAAAGGTGTGAAACTTCTCTTCCCATGGATCCATATTACTTGATAGCTACCTGTGGCATAAGAATTATGCATAAGACAAGAAATCACTCTGAAAATGAGCAATTCCTGCAAATGTATAGAACACTCTGTAGACAGAAATCTTGTAACTGTCTAGAATATAGCCATGGTTTACTGCTTTGGGGATCTTTTTGTTTGTTTGGTTGGTTGCTTGCTTTGGAGTTTTTTGGTTGTTTTTGCTTGATTGCTTTTGGTTTGGTTTGGTTGTTTTATTTTGGTTTGGTTTTGTTTATGTGTTTGTTTTTCTATGGGCTTTTAACAATGCTGTATAATAGAATTACTCTTTGGTTAGGTTGGTTTTTTTTTTTTTTTTTGGTATCATGACATAGAATAGAGGATATTCAGTTTTAAAAACATAACAGTCCACTTCCGTAGCTCAGGAGCACTTTTTCTCCTTGTCATTTTGAAAGCTAATGAACTATTTTCAATGGTCATGAAATGGAGTTAGAACCAGTGTCATACCCAAAGTTACAAAACAGTCTTATTGATTGATAGAGGAAACAGTGGAAGGCAATAAATGTAAACAACTGGTCTTTCTTAGTAGTGGCTCATTTAATGAAGCCAAACCAAGAATAACATTCATGCCAAACACATCCATCCCACTGACAATCCCCAGCAGGGTTCCATCTACTGTTTTGCGTTTAAGTTTCTAAGAAAAAAATAAAATAAAAAAACCACAGTAGTCAGTGTGTAATGCTTTACTGCAAGACATAAATGGTGACTGTATAAGAAAGGCATCACTATGTGAATGCTAATGATTCTGTTTCTTTTGTCCTCAGTAGTGAGATAATTTTAGAAAACCTTTGATTTGCTTTAAAAAATAATCCCTGAAACAGAGTATTTAAAACACATTGACAATGTCTTATGGATGCCAAAAAGACTCATTCTTTCTCCTACTGTCTAGAATACAGATTGACATCTGCACAGGAATATATGAGGGAGCTTTTTTTATATTTCACCAACATTATTTCAATAATCCACACTGCTACTGGATATCTGGTATCTGAAAATATACATTGTGCATTTATGAAAACTATCCTGGTCTCATTCACTGGAAAAAGAAAATTTCTTTTTTTTTTTTACCACAAATAACCTGCCTGTAAGGCACAGGTTCCTGACCCTCTCCTATGGCTCTGTTCTGCTTTTACAGAAACTTTAGCAATGAGTTTGTGTCAGTTAATATTGTATGTCTATCATTCCTTGCTGTCAGGAGAGGAGGAACTTCATCCAAACTAACAAAGACTAAGTACTTTTACCTTATGTGTGTGAATCCCAAAGAGAAATCAAAATGAAATATGCAGTGGCACACCTAACCCTTTGGGGAAAAAAATCCACTTGAAAGTAGCTCCCTCAGTGCCTATTGTGCAAAGTCATTATTTGAAACACTTTAGTTTTCTGTCTCTCAGCCAGAAGGCTCTTTGAGGACACAAACACACATTAAAAAAACAAAACAAAACAAAACAAAACAAAACAAAACAAAACAAAACAAAAGTCACAGTTTCTTTGATTTCTTTCATGGATTTAGAATATGACAGTAATCTGGGTTGTGTTTTTTGCTATTTCAGAAGACTCAGAAAGATGCACAAGAAAGTGTCACTATAGAATGAGAGGTAAACAAGCCATGAGCAATGGATGTTAAAACACTTCACATTCAGCCTGTTTATTTAGGATATAAACTTACATCCAGTAGTCATGTACCATACTTGTATAAGCAGGTATCTATTCAGAGAAGGCTTCCATAACTTCCTTTTCCATGCCTATAAAATTTAATAATCCTTGAAATTTAAACACTTTTAAAAGAAGTTAAGGAAAAACTACTTTATGAGTTCTAAGAAATCTTCTTTAGAGAACATTTCTACTTTCTGTTACATAGTAGCTCTAGAGACTATGGTAGATAAAATGATAAGGGCTATAGATGTTGTCACATATTTGCTAAAAAACTGAGGTCACAAGGCAGTGCTAGGGGGATTTTTGAGGGTTCCATGATTCTCCCCAAATGAACAAACCTTGTGTGGTGATAGGATTTGGACAAAGAATGAGCAAGACCTGCCTGGAAGGAGGATGTGTCAATGGCTCTCAATAGTTCTCAATGGCTCTGCCATCTTCCCTTGGGTCCTTGAAAATAAATTAATAGGAAGAGATAAGTTCTTCCTAGTCAGGAAAGTGTCTTTTCCATGAGTTAATTTCTTCTGCTAGCCACCATGATTACACCAAGGGGACGTCTATAGTGAACACTGCACCAGAAGGGGCTCATACAAATTAGGACTGCCTCTACACTTCCTATGTAAATTGGGGATGCCACCCATCTCGCTGAAGAGACCAGCTCCAGTGAAGGTAAGTCCTCACTGGAGAAGGGGATTGTGGTAAAAAGGGCCATCAAGGAGCTCTTCTGGGGGATTTTTGTGGCTTTTTCAAAACTGGGAAAGTGGCTCGCCTGTGTCAGGGGCTGGCAGCTCATGGGTGGGCTGCTGATGTGGCAAGGGTAGAGCAGCAGCACTAGCACTTCATCCAAATGAGACATTAACAGTGACCACACTGGCACACTATGGGAGGGCAGCAATGTCACTGCCCACTGAGACCAGGACAGGCAAACAGTGCATGTGCGTTCCCTGGCAGGTTTTCCAGGATGCTGAAAAAGTTTACCTGCTTGGTCAAAGAAAAATTATTTCCACCCAACAGAAGAAGACCATGCTTCTTTCACCAAGCAAAATGGATGTGGGAACTCAGACGGAGCTCTCACAGAAGAATGTGAGTGTTCAAGTGACAGGCTGTAGGGAATGCCACAGCCTCACACTGGAACAGGGGGTAGCTCTGTGTGCAGCTGTGTGTGGTGTGAGATGGAAGATGATTTGCTCAGCTGAGCAGCAGCTGCAAGACAAGGTTGAAAGACTGCAAGGTGAAGCTGAAAGGCTTAGGAACATTAGGGAAGCTGCATTAGAGACAGATTGGTGGAGTCAGAGCCTTCCCTTGATGAGGCCCCAGAGGAAGTCAGGATAAAGGAGCTTGCCTCGGTTGATGAGGACTGGGTTAGGGACCAGTTAGGCAATCTGGACATCCATAAATCCATGGGTACTGATGGGATGCACTCACATGTGCTGAGGGAGCTGGTAGAGGTCATTGCTAGGCCACTCTCCATCGTCTTTGGTAATTCATGAGGAACAGGAGAGGTGCCTGAGGACTGAAGGAAAGCAAATGCCACTCCAGTCTTCAAAAAGGGTAATAAGGAGGACATGGCTGACCAGTCAGCCTCACCTCCACCCTTAGAAAGGTGATGTAACAACTTATTCTTGGCGCTGTCTCTAAGCATATCAAGGATGAAAGTAATTAGGAACAGTCAACATGGTTTTACGAAAGGAAAGTCATGTTTGACCAACATGATAGCCTTTAATGAGGACATAACCAGGTGGATAGGTGATGGTAGAGCAGTGGATGTGGTTTATCTTGATTTCAGTATAGCATTTGACACCATCTGCCACAGCATCTTCACAGCTAAATTGAGGAAGTGTGGTCTGGATGATCAGGTAGTGAGGTGGATTGTTAACTGGTTGAAGGATAGAAGCCAGAGAGTTCTGGTCAATGGGACAGAGTCTAGTTGGAGGCCTGTATCTGGTGGAGTCCTTTAAGGGTCATTACTGAGACCAGTACTATTTAATATATCCATCAATGACCTGGATGAGGAAACAAAGTGCACTGTCAGCAAATTTGCTGATGACACAAAACTGGGAGGAATGGCTGACACACCAGAAGGCTGTGCTGCCATCCAGTGAGACCTAGACAGGTTGGAGAGTTGGGTAAGTATAAATATAAGAAATATAACAAGGGCAAGTGTAGAGTCTTGCATCTGAGAAAGAACAACTCCAGGTACCAGTATAGGTTGGGGACTGAACCTGCTGGAAAGCAGCATAGGGGAAAGGGACCTGGGGGTCCTGGTGGACAGCATGATGACCATGAGCCAGCAATGTGCCCTTGTGGACAAGAAGGCCAATCGCATCTTGGGGAGTATTAGAAGGGGTGCGGTCAGGAAGTCAAGAGAGGTTCTCCTCACCCTCAACTCTGCCCTGGTGAGGCTGCATCTAGAATATTGTGTTCAGTTCTGGGCCCCTCTGTTCAAGAAGGACACGGAACTGCTTGAAAAAGTCCAGTGCAGAGCCACAAAAATTATTAAGGGAGTGGAACATCTCCCTTCTGAGGAAAAGCTGAAGGAGCTGGGTTTCTTTATCTCAAGAAGAGGAGACTGAAGAGTGACCTCATTAATGTTTATAAATACATAAAAGGTGAGTGTGAGGAGGATGACATCCAATGATAGGACAAGTGGCAATGGGTGCAAGCTGGAACATAAGAGGTTCCATGGAAACATAAGGAGAAACTTTTCATGGTGAGGGTGACAGAACACTGGCACAAGCTGCCCAGGAAAGTTGTGGAGTCTCCTTCTCTGGAGACATTCAAAACCCAACTGGATGCATTCCTGTGTGACCTGATCTAGGTAGTCCTGCTCTGGCAGGGGTGTTTGCCTAGCCGATCTTTTGAACTCCCTTCCAACACCTAACATTCTGTGATTCCTTGATATCCCAAAAGTATAAAGAGACAGTAAAATATTTTATCGGTGTGCAGCCACCACCAAAGAACTAGAGATTTTGGATTGATCCCTTGAGATGTCACTGGATCCAAGGTTTTTTGATCTAAACCTTTCTCTGCCCCCCATCTTTTCCTTTCCTCCTCTTTCTACTCACATTTCCTTTCTCCTCCTTACTTGTGCCTTAAAGTCACTGATAAGAAAATAACCTCTGTTGTTAAAACACCTTTATCCACACCATTTATTGATTGTTCTCAGGGGAAACCAATAAATTGTTTTGTGTTATTCCTCCAAGTCATTGTCATGACTCTACCACCTCTGCAGACCTTCCATGAAGGGACAGCCTGTTTTGGCAGATCATAATAATTCACCTCCCTCATCATCTACTGAGGGGGAAGAGACACAGGTCTAATATTAATAAAAGACAGTATAATAAAATTATGATTCCTTCAGGATGGAACAAAATTCTTATCAGCAGAACAGAAGGGACCTTCAAGATCATATAGTTGCAACCCTCCTGACATGGGCAGGGACGCCTCCCACTAGACCAAGTTCCTGAAAGCCCCATCCAACTTGGTCTTAAACACTTCCAAGTGTGGGACATCCACAACTACTCTGGATAACCTGTTCCAGTGCCTCACCACCCTCCCAGTGAAGAGCTTCTTCCTTATTTCTAGTTTAAATCTACCCTCTTTCAATTTAAAGCCATTATCCCTTGTCATGTTACTACACACGCTTGTAAAAAGTCCCTCCCCAGCTTTCTTGTAGGCCCTTTTTAGGTACTGGAAGGTTGCTATAAGTCTCCTCAGAGCCTTCTCTTCTCCAGGATGAATAAACTCAACTCTCTTAGCCTGTCTTCATAGGAGAGGTGTTCCAGCCCTCTGATTATCTTTGCTCTCCTCTGTACTTGCTCCAGCAGGTCCCTGTCCTTATGTTGGGGACCCCATATATGAACTCAGCACTCCAGGTGTGGTCTCACAATAGCAGAGTAGAGGGAAAGAATCACATCCCTTGACCTGCTGATCACATTTCTTTTGATGCAGCCCAGGATATGGTTAGCTTTTTGGACTGTCAGCACACATTTTGAGCTTCTCATCAGCCTATATCCCCAAGTTGTTCTCCACAGAGCTGCTCTCAATCCACTTACTGCCCAGCCTGTATGTGTGCCTAGGATTGCCCTGACCCATATTCAGAACCTTACATTTGGCCTTGTTGAACTTCATGAGGTTCATACAGGCCCACCTCTCAAGCCCACTTCATCAAGGTCCCTCTGGATGGTGTCCCCTCCCACAACACCAAACAGCTTGGTGTCATCAGCAAACTTGCTGAAGGTGTACTCAATGCCACTGCCCATGTCATCAACAAAGATTTTAAACAGCACCAGTCCCAGTACTAATCACTGAATCAGTGGTCTTCACCTGGACATTGAGCCGCTGACTGCAACTCTTTGAGTTTGACCATCCAGAACACTTCTTATTCACTGAGTGGTCCATCTATCAATCCAGATCTCTCCAATTTAGAGACAATGATGTCATGAGGTCTAGTGTCAAATGCTTTGCACTAGTCCAGGTAGACAACATTAGTTGCTCTTTCTCTATCCATCAACACTGTAACCCCATCATAGAAGGACACCAAATTTGTCAGGCATGATTTGCCCTTAGTGAAGCCATGTTGGCTGTCACCAAACTTTATTTTTTATGTGCCTTACCATAATTTCCAGAATGATCTACTCCATGATCTTGCTGGCCAAAGAGGTGAGACTGACTGTGCTATAGTTTCCTGGGTCTTTCTTTTTTTTCCCATTTTAAAAAAGAAGATTATGTTTCCACTTTTCCTGTCAGTGGGAATTTCACTAGACTGCTATACTACTTAAATATGATGGAAAGAAGCTTAGCAACTTCATCCACCAGTTCTCTCATGATCTGTGAATGCATCCCATCAGGTCCCATGGACTTGTGAACCTTCATGTTCTTTAGATGGTCTCGAAACTGATCTTCTACATCAGGCAGTTCTTCATTCTCCCAGCCCTTGCCTTTGCCTCCAGTGTCTTGGACAGTGTGGCTGGAGCGCTTGCTGGTAAGGCTGGAACAAAAAAGTTATTTAGTACATCAGCTTTCTCCATATCCTGGGTAACCAGGTCTCATGTTTCCTTCTGGACCACATTTTCCACACTCTTCTTTTTTTCCACCAATGTACCTATAGAAGCTTTTCTTGTTGCCCTGGATATCCCTGGCCAGGTTTAATTCTATCTGGGCTTTAGTTTCCCTAACCTGATCCCTTTCTGCTTGGACAATTTCTCTGTATTCCTTCCAGGCTACCTGTCCTCCTTCCACCTTTTGAAGTGTTCTTTTTTTTTTATTTTTCAGTATTTGCAAATTGATTTTTCTACAACAGTGTAATTACACAGTCACAAGTTTTTCTGCTTTAGATCATGGCACCATTCTTCTGAAGACGTTTAACACTGTTCCTTTCCGGTCGGAAATGTAAAGTTAAAGAAAAGATTTCTTTTCCTTCCTCACAAGCATTTTCTGAAATTTAGTCATCTCAAATATTCTATATACCAGAAAGTAGTTTTCTGGTGTGAGACTTCAAAATGATAAAAATAAGAAATGAGAGCTGGAGGTTGTATTTGATTTCTGTAGTCAATGAATGTGCTCCACATATACCGGAGGGCTCTATCTATCTCTGAACAATATATTTCATGTGACCTACTGGACCCATACTAGTCATTAAATAGAAAGATATGGAAAAAACTTTAGGAATAGAAAAGAGTAAGTGTACCCAGAAGTGATTGTTGACTGTTCCAGGGAGTGAAACATTCTGAGATTTAAAAGAAAAATCTCATACCACATCAAGAAGAAACAAAGAACTTCTGAAGATTTTTTAAAAAGGCACAGAAAAAAAATAATTTTAAAGGTGCTGCAGTGCAGGGGTACCTACAGGGCTACATAAGACTGGGCAGAAGTACCCTCTTGGGTTCATCACATGTTTGACCTCTTGGTGCTGCACACCTTGAATAGATGTGTATTGCTTTAAAAAGTTATGCATTCTCACAGAAATATTCATATTTAAGGACTTCTCAATTTTTGTCTTAAAATTATAGAAAATTTCCTACTCAGCTGCAGATGGATCACCTGTTTGATCCCCTGACAGATTTTATAGTCTGTTTTCAAACTCTGTTTCCTTTGCCCTTTTGTACAATTCAGTGATGAATTCCCGCTCTCTATTTGATAAACTAATCTACCAGTTACTAAATCCCTTTGTTAGATATAACTGTTCACTGTGCAATATACAGGTGTTATTCTTATAACTTGTATATATTTACACTGTTTCATGTAGTCTGGAAAATGAATCGCAAAATGTATTTCATATATCAACAGTGTTATTGTGGGCTTTATATAAAAATACATTCTTTTTTTTTTTTTTTTTTTTTTTTAAACATACATGCATGCATACACACAGGAATAACCAGTGTTTTGTTTACTAATTTGAAGTAGTCAGTTTAGTTTAGTTTTAGTGACTTCATTTTAACTTGGTTAAGCTTTTCATTAAAACGATTAAAGATGTGCTTCATCTGTAATGATACTTCCAAAAATTTCGATCATAAAGAATTATCACAATTTTCCAAATAGTTGTTGTTTTGTTTTATTAAGTAACCATTCAGATTATGTCCAAGGCCAAGTCCATAGGCTTTCCAGATAACCTTTTTATTTTTAAGAACAAATCTTTATGCTTAGTCTTTTGGCAGAAGTGGGCTTTTACAAAACGGAGCAAAGGAAAGGCATATAGGAGAGAGACAAAACCAAAGAATGAAACAAATAGAATTGGCATAAAAAAGTATAGCAATATAAACAGTTATTGCAAGATAATACAAGATATTTAAATAATATAGAGAATAGAGAAGTTAAATATTTTCTAAATATTTTGTTTTAAGAAAAGCAACCACTCTTTGAGAGTTATGTTTCTTAATGTTGAGTGTTCATCAAAAGGGTTGAAGGGCTTTGTCCTGTATCCTGCTAAGATTTATGTCTGTGCAAAGATTACTGAGGAAAACTTCTAGAAAATTGTATTTGCAAATCACATTAACTATTTTTACTGGAGGCAACTTAGATCTGCTGCAGAGGTGGGCAGAATTACAAAGGTATCTCTTCTTCCTTTCTGCCCAAAAACATCCTACCACTTGTAAAACTCCTCCCAATTACAAAGGAAGCTGTGTCCTGGTTTGAGTTAGAAAAGAACTAATTCTATTCAGTGATTTTCAGATGGGGGTAGAGCAATGGACATCATTTACCTGGACCTGAGTAAGGCCTTTGACACTGTCCCACACGACATTCTGGTCTCCAAGCTGGTGAAAAATGGATTTGATGGAAGGACAATTCAGTAGATAAAGAACTGGCTTGATGGCCGCTCCCAAAGAGTGGTTGTCAATGGGTCCATATCCAAGTGGAGACCAGTGACAAGCAGAGTCCCTCAAGGATCAGTACTGGGACCAGTCTTGTTTAACATTTTCGTCAGCATCATGGACAGTGGCATTGAGTGCACCCTCAGCAAGTTTGCCAATGACACCAACCTGCGTGGGGCGGCTGACATGCTGGAGGGAAGGGATGCCATCCAGAGGGACCTTGACAGGTTGGAGAGGTGGGCCCATGTCAAGTTCAACAAGGCAAAATGCAAGGTCCTCCATCTGGGTCGGAGCAATCCCAAGCACCAATATAGGTTGGGCAGTGACTGGCTCGAGGGCAGCCCTGAAGAAAAGGACTTGGGGATACTGGTGGATGAGAAGCTCAACATGAGCCATCAGTGTGCTCTTGCAGCCCAGAGGGCCAATCGTATCCTGGGCTGCATCAAGAGAAGTGTGGCCAGCAGGTCGAGGGAGGTGATT
>JAAGNO010011045.1:16395-81584 GCA_033439905.1 Ceryle rudis | reverse complement strand
GGTGGGGTGAGATGATGGCACAAGGTGCTGTGTGGGCTGCACAGAGTGGGGTCCCCACCTCGGGTGGGCTGTGATGCACGTGCAGTACTGAGGCACACTCACTGCCAGTCTGGGCTTTGCTGCTTTCCTCGCTGATGGTCGGCTTGCCACGCCACCCAGGAAATATTGCAGGCGGTTTATAGTAGAGGTGTTGCTGGGTGGATAAAGCAGTAAAATGTCAAAGATTTGACTTTTCATCTCATTAGTGCTGTTTGGGAAGTGGACTATCAGCTTTTCTTTCTTAGATGAACAAACTCAAAGGCTTGTAAGTACAGAAACACATCATAGCCATCAGACGACTATGGACAAACTAGCATAAAACTACAATTTTATTTACTCTGACAACCTTGGGAATAGAACTCTCTGCATTTCTGGAAGAAACAAGGGCTCAGGAGGGCGGTGTTGTCTCAAACCCACTGATGTGCTGAGTACTGACTTTGAAGAACATTGTATGTGATTCAGTGTTATCTATCATATCTGTAAAGACACTTAATGCTTACAGCTTCATGCAGCTAATGCAAGAGGAGAATATAAACATACATCTTTGCAAATGAAAGAAAAACATGGTTATACTGCTTTTATTCTTACCACTACTTAACAGCATTGAAAGAGGCAGTGTCCTTGGTCCCCTTTTTCCACACTTTTGTCAGGTTGTTTTATGCTCTAAGTAGCCATTTACTTGTAAATAGCATGGCTGGATGATTCAGCCCTATACCACTTCCTATAGAGCATACCTTCAGGTCATCAGAACAAGCAGGAAAACTCTGTACCCTTCAGAATTACAATCACCAAAGAATAAATAGGAGACGTTTCTTACCACTACTCCAGGTCTAGCTGATCTCACTTGATTTTGTCCAGGTTCTCTTAGGCTTCCTGAGCTGGCTCCCATAGTGAAAGCTGGTCAAGCTAGAAATTAAGGAGCATAATAAAAATAATAATGAGATTGATAATACATTCCCTGATTATGAAAGAAGTTTGATCAATGATCCACCTGACTGACAGGAAATTTCCAACCACATAATCCTGAACTCTGCCCGAGAGGTAAAGGGACCATGCAGCTGAAGTGGTCAGGTATCAGCCAGTGCTCCGTGGCCTGAGTAGTAGCTGTGATATGAGGCTGCCTCTTGTAAAAGCCTGTTGGGAATTTCCAGTGACTTAAAAGCCCAAGGCTTTAGTGGAAGGGATGCCCTTCAAAGCATGCCATTTGCTCCCCTGTTGCATGCAGCATGGAGAGCGTTGCTCCCTCAGCTCCACCTATTCCAGACTGAGGGCAACTGGAACAAGCCATGCCCCAAAGCCAGGCTGCAGCCAGAGGAAAGGTTGGCAACTTTGTCTTTTGCCTTCCTTGCTTCCCCCTCAGCACACATAAATTACATTTAATTGATGGCAAGGGTTTCATTAGCTTTTTGTGGGCCGTGACTAGTAGCATATAATTAGGAATCACCTGCAAAAATTGGTTTGAAACAGTTAATCACAGTGCAGATTCATAAACAGGAGACGTTGATTTTACACAAAGACACGGGGTGGTGTGTCCCCAGCTGAAGGCAATGCTCAAGTGCAGGGGTATGTGTGAAACAGTGCTAGCTCCCCTCAGGGCCAGGAAAAACTCAACTGAGCAGCTTGGGGTACTGCAGGTCTGCAGTGACACACACACACACCTTCCCTTAGTTTCTCATCTGGACTCCCAATTCTCCTCAGTTTTCACAGCAGCTTCAGTGGGAATTTTGTCCGAGGAGAGAGCACTAGATCAGCCTTCCCTGTCCCCATTTCCCATCTAATTTTAGCATCTTATTTCCCCTCCCCACCTTTCCTTGATGTCTGCTTTGTTCTCCACTTTTGCTTTTCCCTTTCATCTCCTCTTCCCTTCAGTGGTTGGCACATTTACCTTGTCTGGCTCCCCCATAGCCTCCACCTTCCTCCCATCTTCCCTGCCCTCCTCTTCAGCAAATCCTTTCACATTAAGCAGGTGGCTCACTGGATGTAGATCTCTCCTCCAGCGAGGGGTGTCCAGGACTTCTCACACCTGCCTTTCCCACCTTGTCTGGCATCACAGAGCTGCAGAAACCATGCCCGGCTCTTCACAGGGGCCACAGTCTCTTCCCCATGTAGTGTACCCTTAATATAAAGATATTTCAGGCCAATTTGCTTGTCAGGGCCAGAGCTTGTTCCTCATTCATACGTGATGCTAATTGCAGCTACACAGACATGAACACGTTGCCACTGTCACGGCAGCAACAGCGCTTTTTGTTTGTGCACAGGACTAACTCCAGAGGGCTGGAAGGTGATCCATGCTGCAAGAGAAGCTCAGGCAGAGAGTAAGGTCTAGAAAAGAAAATCTGACTTTCATCACTGCAACTCTTGCTAGCTATTTCTCTCAAACTTTCTGTCTCCCTCTCCACGGTGATGTCCCCATGGAGAGGTAGTTGTTTTCCACTCAGATCTTGCCCAAGCTGTCTCACAAAATTTTCTTTCAGCTGCAAGCCCTCTAGAGCAACGTGCATCCAAGACACTGGTACAAACTGCAGCAAGCCTGGGCTCAGGGCTCTCACTTTGCTTTTTCTCATGCAGCGTGGCTGTAGCACCACACAGCTGTTACAGGTTCCACTTTGCAAAGACCTGTGCTAGTGATTAACTTCAACTGAAGTGCTTGTCCCATTGCCAGCAAAGGGACTGGCCCAAGGACTCATCCTAAAGCCCTAAGAAGTCTTTATGCAGCAAGCCTTTTCTACACCTTCCTTATTGCAGCTTCTGGGCAAACCTGTGCCATTAGAAAAACAAGAGCTTAACACATCAGAACCCTTCCAACCAACTCAGCAACCTCCAAATCATTTCGTGGTTAATCTCTTTTACTGAGAGGTAAAAGAAACCAAATTTCATTTTAACCGGTACACGTTGAAACCTAGCACCTTACTCAGCACAGGCATTTCTTAAACAGCTAGCAGCAGTCAAATGGTATTAAAATGTAGAAAAAACAGGCCTTCGCTAATATAGCTTATAGTATGTATCACCACTATGCCAATAGTAAGTCCTGCATCTCTTCTAGGTTTGCTTTTAAGAGAAAGAGAAAATCTAAAGCCCAAAGCATAGCCCTACGCTGGGAGTACAAGCAGTTACACTCCAGTTAAAACAAGACTGTCTAAGCCTTTTGCGTTCCCTGAAGTGTTTAACCAGGATTTGGGAGAGCAAGGCAACCTGGGGGGAACATCTGGACAACCCAGGGCGCTGCTTTCTTCCCCTCTCTGTCACAGTCTGGGTGAAACACTGAATTCTCTCTTGGATTAAAGATGAATACCAAAACTTTCTGCATAGTTAAATAGCACTTAGCAATACGTAGCCTGCAGATTGCTATTTTTGTCAAGTACTCTGTATTTGCACTTCCTCTGAAATCTCAGCAGGGTATCAATATTGCTGAAGTTGGCTTCTGTGGGCAGCGTGCACGCAGGCTCTGCCTGGAAAGATGCATCTTTGAGTTGGCAGTGGTTATCAGCGAGTGATTGATAATGGGCAAACTTCTTGTTCAGCTAAACGGATTTTGGCAAAGGATCACCTGAAATATAACAAAAAATTCAGTCTGTTGAATAGCATCCACCCATACCAGATGTGCTGACTGGAGAATATGCCAAATTCTTCAAAGCAGTACACTTGACAGCAGTCCTGGGCAGAACTGATTTTTTTCTTCTCCCTGATGTATTTACAAACAAAGAGAAAATTAACTGTGGAGTGAGACAGATAACATAAAATATTTTTTTTTCTGAATATTGGTCTAAATTTTTTAATGAGAATTCCTCTGATACATTGAATTCCTTTCCAGTGGGTGTGGCAAGAACTGGCTTTTGCTGGCACAAATACCTGTGAGAAAAAAAAAAAACAAAACATACTGCATGTCCGAGCACTTGTAAAATGGACTTTTAAGACCATGTACAAAAGCACTGGTGATTGAGCTAGTCACAGGCTAATCCATCTGAGAGAAGAAACTTTATAAAGATTGTTTAACCAACTGGAGCAGACCCAGAAAAATTCAGTTGTTTATATTCATGACCAATATTTTTATAAATGAGCCTTTACTTGCGCTTTTCAGTTTGGGTCTTTTCAAATGCACTGTTAACCACAAGCAAAAGGGTCAAGATCCAGATGCTTCGCAGGTAGTCGCACAGACAGGCTCCCTTTCTGGTGTGAACACGCACAAAAGCACACATGCAACTGGTTTTACGTCAGAAGTGGGGAAAAAAAAATTACCAGGGGGTTGCTTTTCAATTGCATCCCCTAGGAGGGGGCAAGTGTCTTGCAGAGTGCTGGAAGGCTGTGCAGATGGAGTCAGCAGAGTTCACCTTTATCTGTGCTCAACCATTGCTCCGGCTGTTTAGGCATCAGTTCCTTTTGGTCTGACAGGTGAAGGCAGCAGCAAGCATGACAGGTAACCACCTGTCTACTTTGCAAGATTTCCTCGACCCCAGCTCAACAACAGGCTGTGTAGGATCTTAGGTCAAGGCTGGAGACATATTTGTTCCACATAAGCTCTTGGGGAAGGTGTTACCTTCCATACCGAGTTCCAGAGAGGAGAAGATATTTCCAAGCTGTGCAAAGTACGTGCTGATTTCTTGCACGTTCAGGTGAATTTTCTATGCAATCTGTCTCTCTGTTGGTTACTGGCTCATCCCCAAGTTTTGCCCATCAAGGTTTTCTAAAGGAAAAGCTAAATAACCTTCCCATGGGAGTTAAAACCTGAAGGAAGAGATCTCACCTCTAGCGATGCTCTGAGATGGAAGGTAGCACAGCCCTGTCTCCCTCCTGTCTTTAGCCCTTGCACCATTTCCATGACCATGACCTGACCAAATGCCCACTGAAGCCAGAAGAGACTTTCCGGTTATATCAATGGATGTCATATTGCACTTGCTGGCACTTAGATGATACTTTAAACAGTCTTCAAATTTCTTGTGGTCACCAAGGAATTCATAAATGCCTTAGCTTTTACTGCCCTAAGTAATTATTTATTGGAATGGCCTTTTTATAGAATCCCCTTAAAATGTCCATCCAGATTTTAAGGCCAGCAGAGACTATTAGCTCATCAGTCTGCAGAATAACGTAGCCCATAGCATTTCACTCAATAACCACTGTGTTTAGGTCAGCAGTTAGCATTTGATTAAAAAGTATCTTCCAGAAAAGCCTGCAGTCTCCACTGAAGACATCAAGGAATGAAGAAACTATCATTGCCTTCAGTGGTTTGTTGAGTGCTTGATCTCCACTTGGGTTTAAAAGTGAAACATTTCCTGCAATATATCCCCATGCCTTTGAACACCTCTGGACACTTATCAGGGGAGCACCAACATCTGAAGCCTCTGTCAACCCTCAGCTTCCTCTCAGCTTTGCATCCCCTACAGCATTCAAAACAGTGTGCCTTGCAGAGAAATCCCTGTCACTGTCCTGCAGGACGGAGCTTTTCATCCTCATTTTAGTCTTGCAGTCTGGAAAATGAAGGAAGAGTCTTTGCAAATCATTGCTGAGTGAAAGAACAAGTTCTCATTTCTGCCAGGTGGGTCCAAGGAAAGCAAGCGTCGCTGCGATGGAGAGGTTTAATTCTTACTGGTTTTCCAGCAGATCAAAAGTTTCACGTTTTTGCCTTTTGTTCTCTCAATATCACTTTCTGTCAGTTTTGCTCCAGGAAACAGTATTTCATTGTGAGAGCAGTCCTAGGTCCAGCTTGTTCATGTCTGATGGTGGGCAGGAATGCACCACCACTTAACCTTGGACTTCACTGGCCCTGCTTTTATTTATATCCATTTCCTGGATCTTCACCATGGGAGTAAGAATCACATATCAACCAGATGCTCCAAGGTTTTCACAGATTAAGCAATATGTTCTGAATAAGCCCATACAAAGTGGAGAGTCAAAAGGGAAGGCAACTACTGCGTGGGGGTCGGTCAGCTTCCCTGGGAGGGGACCTTCACCTGACCTCCCACATACCAGGCCTGGTGGGGGGAGTGCAAGATTTATGAAAGCACTAAAGGAACTCTTTCACATGTTTTGTCCCAGATCTCTAAATTGTTCACTGCTCCTAGTATCCTTTCCTCTGAGCTGCGTTTGTCTGCCTTAAAATCCTTTGGAGGGATGTATGTTTTTGTGCTCCAAGAGTGGAGCGTTAAGTCAGAACATATCTATGGAGAAGTCATTTCTTGCTGGCTTCTTCAGGCCACCTTGTACCCCAATCTGATGCAAAATTCTCTGACTGCAGTCCAAAGATCCAGGCAGCAGCACACATCAGGTTTTGTCTTCAGGCTTGGCTGGGGTTAAATCACTCACTCGGTTTGAAATTGTCAGCAAAAAACCTATCGATCTCAGCAGCTGTGGGATTTCTTCAGTAGCTGGTAAGTCTGGAGTGGGTGGTGTGGCACCATCTGACTGCTGTTAGAGGATAAGGGAATGGTGTCTTCATGTATTCCCATTCTCTTATATTTCTTCTCCCTGTGTCACAGCCGTTGTGGGTCACTGAATCGTTCACAATAGGTACTGCATGATACAATAAGATGCATCCTAACAAGATGTCTTTAGTAGCCAGAAAGTCATGCTTCCCCATGCTGGGAAAAACAGATGAAAGACAGATGACCCATATGGATCACAATAACTTAAATTACATTATGAAGATAGGGAACTACTTGTGACACATCCTGTACAAAGCCCTTTAACCACAAATAGATTGAAAACTTTCTAGCATTTAATCTTTTCTACCATGGACTATGGGCAGGTCATAGAGAAGAAGAATCTCCCTTCTGTATCTCTATTGAATTTAATTAGGTTTGCAAGGTTTGCTCCCTGGGTAAGTTATTTTAAGTCTTTACACTCTCCCTGTGATGTCTGGGGAATTATGTGCGTGTTGCGGACTAACTCTTCCAGAATTGCTTTATCAACGGGGACCATGTAGAACCACGTTTTACATGGCAGTTTTGACACCGTTTAGCACATGGGAAAGATACAATCCTCAAAGGGAAACTCTCCTGCTCTGTACCAGGGAAGACACACGAGGTAGGTCATATCTGACCTGCTCATATCAAATCCAGGAGGAATCAGGAATGCCTCACCAGGACATAAAAAGAGAAGTCCAAGGAGCAGCATCCCAGGGAAGGCACAGCATTGCAGCACGTGTCTCATGCTGAGAAGCCGAGCACAATTTCTCAGAGCAAGAAGATATCAAGAATCAGTTAAGCACAACTCCTGATGCCAACTTCTGGGCAATAACTTTCAAGGTCAGGGCTGTACATGCTCTGTGGAGCAAACGGCTAGACCTCAGAGGTGCCTCACAGGCAATGCTGCCATGCCTCCTGTTTTCAGCTCCCAGCTGGAGCTGGGAAGGAGAGAGATGCAGGTACTGCCTCCCACCTTTGCACAGGGAGGGAATGGGGCTCATGCAGCTCTTTCCGCTCACCCCTATCTGAGCTGCCCTTTAAATGTTTATGAAGATGATTTCGCCCATTGTCGCCATTGAACGTTTGCATATAGCCCAGCCAGGACTTGCACCTGAATTTGCAAGACAGAAATTTAAAATATCTTCATTGCATTTAATACTTATGCAAAAAGGTAGAAAAGATGGTATGGGAGACTGTTCTTTCAGCATCAGTACTGTAAACTTCTTCGCCATCAAGTATTAGCAAAGGTCAAGAGCTAAAAGGCTTTTTAAAGTCTCTTATAGACAGTTATACTACTTAGGCTTGGAGTGATAAGCATTAGAAGCATAGATGATTTTTGGGAGGTGTCCAAAGATAGAGACGGGGACAGAGACATACAGAAGCAGTGCAGAGACAAGTTTAATTTCTGGCAGTAACTGGTTGGTCTGGTTTTGCTCTTCCATGGCTTACTCTGACTTCACTTTTGAGTCACTATAATGGGGTTTTTTCTTAGACGAAAATTAAGTCATTACAATGCATTTTTCAGTGCACCCTAAAATGTCTGCTGACAGCCCTCCTGGTGACAAGGTCTTGCATTGGAGGGACCCTCTTGATCCAAACTATTATGGCAATGCCCCTGCTTCTGTGCTCCAGCAGGGTACACCGGGCTTTGCATCAGTGGATAAGAAGGTAATTGATCCCACAGAGGAAAAGAAAAAGCCTGAGGCAGAGAAAGACATACAAACTCGAAGAATGCAACATTTATGCCTTTAACCTAAATCAATAGTAACTATGAGAAGCTGCCGTAGCTGCAGGCTTTTAATTAGACTGTGGCTGAATCTCAGATCTGGAGAGGGGTTTGGTGAGTCTCATATGCAAGGAAATACCTGCAAACTGCATGAGACAGGGGAAACAGGTGGAAAAAAAACAAAGCCACCAGAAATTAGCTACACTTCCAAATAGGCACAAGGGGTAGTGGGCAAACTTCCTGCTCCAAGGACATGCCGTTTTGGAGATGCCAATACATAGACTGAAACCCATCAGCTCATTTCACGTGAGACAGTACAAAGATGGTTTTCAGGACAAGCTTTCCTGACCTAGGCTGGATTTGAAAAGGCAGATCAGACACCCATCAGTTCTCTGTGCACCCTGTCCACCTGGAGATCATTTATTTTAGCTCCAGTGGCAAGTAGCAGTATGTGAATTTATCACGGTCAGATAAACACTAATAAAATGTCCCAGGTTAGAGCAATAGTGATTTTTCTTTCAAACTCGAACTGAATAAAAGATAAACAGCAAAATTTCATTATCTGCTCTGGAGCTGGAAGGACCAAGGTGAAGAAACACAACAAGAACAAGCAACATGAATTCTTTGCAAATAGCTTCCTCTCCTCTAATTGCATTTCCCATCTAACTTCACTTTCAGTATGGCTTTTGGAGGTAACAGCTATTGATCTACATGTATTTTGACGAGAAGAAACAGCAGAAATCTCATCAGGTCGTTGTCAGCTAATCTGGCCACGCAGTAAGGGAGCAAACAATTAACACCAAGCACTAGCTGCTGGGTTCATCATTATCCAGCAAGTATAAGGTCCTCTGAGGACTTGAATTCACATTTGGGTCCAGCTCATAATATAAAAGCCACACCTGAGTAATGTGTGCCTGCAGAGCTGATTTCACAGACTACAGAAATACAAGCAGAGGAGCTGCAAACATGTTTTCCATTGACTGGAGCGTACAACGTCTTATTTATCACAAGTCAATTGATGGCTAAACTCACCCAGCAAACTCATAAAAACATTAGTTTGTATTTGTTGTTCACATTCAGAGATGTTATACATCAAAAAGGTCAACGCTTCCCAACTAATTCAATTATAACACAGCCATCTATCATACTAGTTCAGTTAATACCACATTGGCTTGCAGGTTTTAGAGGATGATAAAAGTTGGAGTGCCCGTACTGGATATTCCAGTTTAAGGACAAGCCTCCTTGTGATAACAGAGCTCATTGCAAACGTGCCTGCAGCCATTTCTTACCCAATGGTTTGTATAATATCTGCACTACTAGTTTTTGCAGGTGGTAGGGTGGTTGAATGCATTGAGAGTGCTGCAGTCTGAAGTCATGCTACCTACACAGAGCTTGAAAAATGAGTGTCCCCAAGGATGTTTTATTTTCCTGCATTTGTTATTAAAGGCACGGTGACTGGGATTCATTTGTTGGTCTTTTTTTCAAAAGATTTCATCAAAGAAAGAACCAGTGTCCTCTCTGCACTGGTTTGGAAATCTCAATGAAGACAGCTACCAGGCCAGGACTTATTTAATAAATCTCTGCAATCAGATAGAATAAGAAAATACGATGCTCCATTTTTTTTTTTTTTCCTTGAAGCGTAGACAAGCGATCTGGACAACTACAGGCTCTTTAGTCTGATTTCACAAGCAAGTGAGGCTTTTTAATACACATCAAAGGAAAGGGCTCTGGAAGCAAACGGTGGCAGGAGAAAATGCACCAAGATAAATCACACCCAGCTATGCCATTATCTTTCTCTGATAAAAATCCTCATTTTTTTAAAGCAGTGCATATAACCTATCTGGACTTCAGCAAAACAGCCGACATGGAAAATTAAGTTCATTGAAGATGATTTGGATTAATACTCACCTGCTAGCTAGCTCCCCATCCAGCTGTAGGATAGATGCCGACATACTGTTTTGAAAGGGAGATGAGCAGGCTGGGTGGGGATTACTAGAGGAATTCCTCCAGGGCTGGGACCCATTTCAGTTACTATTTTCATTAATTGGCCAGAGCAAAAAGGCACTAATGCCAGATTGCTGGAGAGCATTCTTAGAGAAAACCTGAATATTGCACAGGAAGAGAGGCAGAGGGATCGGTCTAACAAACACAAAGAAATTTATGATTCTGTACTTAAGGACCACCAAGAGTATCTGTGAGAACCTAGAAGTTTATCAGTTGGGAGCAAGGGGTAAAGAGAAGTGTTAGTGTAGTACGGGCTGCTTATGAGTGTTTGACACACTGTGTCCATAGCAAAGCAAAGGTAATGGGATGTGTAGCTCTGCACACAGGGACAGCAGAGGGGTGTTGACAGGTTTACAGGGCACAGACCAGGATGAGCATCATTGGGAAGGATGAGGCACAACTTCACCTGGAATACCCTGCCCCCATGAAGTCCTGTGCTCAGCAATGTCCGATTCAGAGTAAGAAATAACTGAGACAGGCCGGTGTTTTAAAAGAAGACTGTACAAGCTGCATCATTTAGCCTTGCAAAATGAAGCCTGAGAGGGGCTGTGATTATTTTCTATAAATACATCAAGGGGGTAAACACAAGGGAGCGAGAAGAGCTATTTAAGCTGAGGAAGAATATTGGCACGAGAACAAATAGATGTAAATTGATGAAGAGTAAATTTAGATTTAAAAAAATTCTTCAGAGAAGCACATTTTTTTGAATAGCCACAGAGATAGAGCGAATAAACTTTCCTTCTCTCCCCCCAACCTTGCTTAGTTACTGAGCAGCTTTGCACAGCACGAGTGAGTTGACAGCACGCTGCTCTCAGGCCATCCTCCCAGGTCTAGGCTCTCACACCAAGCAGACAAAAGACCTGGTAATCGGTATCTCTGAATTCATGGAGGTCTCCAAGTGCCCATTCAACCCACACCATCTGCAAAGTTTCAAAGAGTTTCATACTTTCTTTTTCTTAAATGGTGACATTTTCACCAAGGCTGTGTTTTTCCTGATCATGGGCCAGTGCCCAGGAGGACCATGGAGCATCCTGCCCTGTACACTGGCATCTGTGTGCTCCTGCAGAGAAGGGGCACAGACGTAACCAAAACAGCACGTGCTGCACACAGGGAGATACGGCTGATTTCTATCTGGACCTGTCACCAGCTGCCTGGTTGTTCAGGCTGACAGAAAAGCTTGAGTTTCAGCTCTCAGAAAGCCTGGAAGTCTAGACCATAGAATCACAGAATGCTAGGGGTTGGAAGGGACCTCGAAAGATTATCTAGGCCAACCCCCCTTTGCCAGAGCAGGATCACCTAGATTAGGTTACACAGGAACGTATCCAGGTGGGTTTTGAATGTCTCCAGAGAAGGAAACTCCACAACCTCCCTGGGCAGCACGTTCCAGTGCTGTCACCCTCACTGTGAAAACATTTCTCCTTATGTTTACATGGAACCTCCTATGTTCCAGCTTGCATCTGTTGCCCCTTGTACTAGATGCTGTGCGAAAGGAGTGCCAGGATGTGGTGAGGAAGACAAGAATCACAGTAACAAGGTTGACACCACTAGATGAAGGCCCCAGACATACCCTGCAGAGCTCAGTGGTGCTTGGCAGATCCTGCACTAGAACAGAAAATGGTCAGCTGCCCGCAGCCTTGGTATGGGACCACAGAGGTGACATGTAGCCCAGTGCTGCCTCTCTCTGGGATCCCCAGAGCAGACCAATGGAGCCACCACCTCCTCTGCCTACATCCTGATCGTCGAGGTTACCAGGAGACCTACCTGTTGACATCCACATGGGCACCCAGGTCCCCACCATCACCGCAAGACCAACCTGCTGATTGCTGCCCTTTGCCTCAGGGGTGACAAGGGTGGGTACCCAAATGTAGCAAAGCTTAGCAAGAAGGGTTCATACAAAGGAGAGCTCAGAGTTATGGGATGCTTAACATTAATGGGGATCAGAGACCATAATGCTGAACTCAGTCCTTATGCTAGTGGCAGAGAGTGATTTTAAATCACGCAAAATATCATTATCTGTACTTATACAGTAGTATAAAGAGACTCACAAAATACCATCCCTAATCATAGTTAATGTACCATGACACTAATACTATGTGGGAAACTGAGTCACAGAATGTCAATGTCACAACTCATCACAATCATTCCTTCTCAGCTGAATTATCCTGCTCTAGCCTTTCAGAGGCTGATCACTGCTGTCAAGGTCAGAGGGATCAGCACCAACACCAGGAATGGTTTTTCCCAGCTCTGTAGTGCTTTGCTCGAGCTGCAGCCGTGACCTCCCTTCCCGCAGAGGGGCACAGCAGCAGCCCAGGATGTCATTTTGTCACGCTGAAGCTTTCAGCACAGCACATTCGCACTCGCTGGTTGGATGGTCTTTCTCTGTCAGGCAATATATTTTAGCAGCTTCTCAAAGCAGTTTTTCTCAGGGCAAATACATCATTTTCTCAAGTATTTTTACATTATCACAGCAGCACTGATCTGATGACACACAACTAAAGCAGGGCTTTGCTTTTACATTTTGTTGCAGTCTGAAATTAAATTAGATGGAGGGCTCCTGAGATGTATGGATTTTAAGTCTTTGCATATCACACTGGAGAGTGCCAACCAATCTAGCGATGATCTAGTCAAATTCAGAAGCACAGGCTTAAGTGTGTGCTGGCATTTCAGTGAGTGGGGCAACAGCACCATAATTCTCATTACTCTTGCTTTGAGTCATTCATGAGAACTCTCCTGCAGACCCAGATGAGCTCATATATCCCTCAAGTGCGAATAGGAAATACAGTCCTCTCCTCTGGACATCAACTACCAATTTGTGTGTTGCTTCTTGCTGTTCAGATCATATTGTGGGCTGATGTTATCACTTTTGCATTAAGTTTATTGTTTTTATTTATACCAGCTGGAGTCATTCTTTTCAACAGAGACTATCGCTGTTCTTTATAAATCTTATCACAAGGATAAATCAAGAGTAACATATATTTTTTGCTAGTCTATGAATCCATAATTGGCATTTACTCTCTGATGGTTTATGCAGATGAGGATCTTTCTCAATACATTTCTACATACAAAAACCCGCAAACATATGCTTCTCTAGAAAACTCAATGAATTTTAAATTGAAACCTTCCAGATTTTCTGTGCATGAGGGCTGCTTTTATTTGCACATTGAACAAACTCTTGGAAGAGAAACCCATTCTTAATACCTACTACTGGATCTTAAAATACGTTTTCTTTTACATAAAGAAAAACTTCAGAAAAAAAAATACTAATTTGTTCAAAAAGCTTTTCTGGCTCTGGGAACTTTTTGAAACATGACATACCTAATGCAGCTGGGTACTTCTTACAGTCACTGGGGCATTGCAGATGGAATCATTGAAGTATGCTACATGACACGGGGTACAGGGGATCCCAGCACCTCAGGGCCCACATACCCCACTCCCCCCATTATTTCCATGCACCAACACAGAAACCCCAACTGGGGCACATCTCAATAACAGCTCTAACTGGTGCAGAGGTCACCAGGACTCGGGTGAAATGGCAGCAAAGGCTGCCTCACACACCCAAGCCCTTGCTTTTGTTCTGGTGGATTGTAAATCTTCCTAATGTGCTAGTGCTTTAGGAAAAGAAAAATATAAAGGACCTGATTTTAATCTGAATCCGTTGCAGAGAAAACAAGGTTTCGTAAGTGCAGTTCTGTTTGGGGGAATGTTGTAGCTTCTTCTTCTTACCTTAGCGTGATATAAAGTTTCTATTAAAAGGGAAAGATCAGTTTCTTAAGGAAGGAAAAAAAAAAAAAGTTGATACTCTTTCAAAATGAATACATGTCAGTCCAAACTGATGGCTTAAATTAAATATTAAAGATTTTTTTTAAAAAAATAAACCCCCTTAACCAGAGTTTGGTTTATATAGTACTGCTCCTTCAGAAAGGATTTGTGGAAGCAAGACTCACTCTGTGTTTTTCTCTATAAAAGAAAAAGAACAAAATCAATTTTTATAAAGCAAGATTATTTTTAGGAGTCAAGTTATCAGAAATGCTAGCTGTATCTGGGACATCTGTTTTTCTCTCCCCCATCCTTTCTCTCATAAGGCAGTGACTCCAGAAAAGACTGAAAAGGAGCCTAAGAGCCTGCCCAAAACTAGGTTATTACTGCTTTTCTCAATGTGATTAAGCGTCTCTGTATTGCAATCTCACCCATTTTCAGCAAACCTGACTGGCAGAAGCACAGCTCTCTTGCCCTGACCCTGATGCTGCAGTCAGCAGCATCCCTGGTCCCATCAGGTGGTCTTCCATGCTCTCCTCATTTGACTGCTCTCCTTGTACCAGTAGGACCTGCCATTGGGCACCTGGACACCCATCGCCCAAAAATCACCTTTTTCCCCAGGGGGACCCTGATATGTACAGGAAAAACACTGGCAGCACTTGTTAACAAAGCCAAAACAGTTATTCTCCAGCAAACCCTGGGCTCCTGAAGAGGTAATTACAGGGTGATGTTTGATAGTGGCTATGAGCCTCGTGCTCCATTTCTAAAAACAACATAGGCATGGACAATTCTTCCTGGACTTTAGGCTTCTTAATCTCCCAGGCTCTTCTGAAAGGGATATTCACAGCACCTAGCACTGCTACACAGGCTTTTGCAAAATATCTCCCATCTTTCAGGAGCATGTACCAGGTCACAGACCAGGAGACAGCAAATGTTAAAAGCCCCTTATGCGCAGTCTGTGTTTTACACCTTACAGGTGGCCTGGCACCAAGTATTCAGCTGCTCAAAGTAACCCAAATCCACTGGGTGGATCTGCTCCAGGCCTAAACCAGGTGCCCAGGAGCAGGTAGGAAAAGATGAGCAAGGGGAATTGGTGTGGGTCTGCAAAAGGCAGCGTATGGCACAGGAGAGCTTGAAAGGCATACTTTGCTCCTCATGGTGGACACAACCTGCCCAACAGCAGTGGAAGGGTTAATCAAAGAATAGCTCCCATGTGGGGCTCTCTCACAAAGGCTGTCTTTCACAGGTAGAAATGAAAAGAGAAAGCATCTGCTAAGGAGAGAAAAGATGTCTGTGGAAGTGACATTAGAGAACTCCTCTGGGCTTGCAATAAGTCATGGGAGCAAGTTTGTGTTTAAATGTGTCTGAAATGCCTCCAAAGAGAAACATGTTATTTTGGAGAAGGGTGTTTTTATATGGAGCATAAAAGAGATTAGTTGCCAATAGAAGAACAGAGCAAAAGAGAATACTGAAAAAAACAACTGGAAACTGTATTAGTGGTTATCATGCAGGTCATCAAGCAATGTCAGAGTCTTGTTAATGCTGCCATGCATTAAACATATTAAAAACTCCAATGGACTAAGGAAACCCCTGTAAGCATAATGAAAGCAGTTCATTCACCTGCCTCCAGCAGATTTAGAGAACAAGTTTTCTTTCCTCCTGTCCTGTATTTGCAGCCACTGTTACAAGTGACACGTGGGTTTGCATCAGGATTTCAAACACCTGAAAAACCCAGAAAAGATTCAGATCAAGTGGGATATGGGTTCGTGATTGCAAACAGCAAATGCAAATCCTGTTGCACACTCACAGCAGGATAGAGAGAGAGCAAAGGAACTGCTGGGACCTTCGATAAAGCAACTGGCACAAAACTGGGCCTGGCTTTCCAACAAACACCCATGCTTTCTCTGACCTCGGAAAGAGAGAGGTTGAAAGACTGTCCTTGCTTGTTACTGGTTTTACCATGATTATTTTCTCCTCAGAAAATGCTAAAATACTTATGCAACTGCTGGTCTTCAATGCTGCCTACACCAAAGGGACTGCAATTATTTCACAGTGCTTTTGGAAGTTTCGTTTTTCTAAAAAAAAAAAAAGAAAAATTAAACTAGGGATCAGGATAACTAGGTAAACTTCAGCTTGAAGTCATCTGAAGTGCTGTTAGGCAAAACAAAGGGATTTTATTAAAGCAGAAATGTGCCTCTGGTCATATATTACTCTATTCCTTCCCAAATGCTCACAGATGCAGATGCTAAGGCTGCAGGAAGTTTATCAGGGATCCAGCCTGATCCACACTACTCACCACTGAGCAAAATAGCCCTTAAAAACACCACAAAAAAAAACCCCACAACCCCACCAATAAACCAAAAAGTCCCACAATCAGAAACTTTAAGTCTTCCTAGGCAAACTAGCTCAAAGCTTCACCCAGCTCTGCGTCACGTAATGAACCCCAAATCTTTAAATCCTACAGAAAACCCATCAGCCTCAAGTCACGGACTTCAAGAGACAAAATCCACTGGCTTTTAAAGGTTAATTTCCAGGCATATTGGAAGATACTTTATGGGTATGGCTCGGTTGACTCCATTATTAATTTAGCAAGGTACAAAACTGTTGGTACATTCTCACCATTCTCTGCACTGGGACATTAAGCTGAGGGAATTTTCCTCTCAACACTGGTATTTCATTTCTGCTTCTGTTGATTAGTCAAATTGCATTAGATGTCAAGGCTTGCTATATTCGAAGACCTCACTGAGATGAAGGCAGTTATATCCATCACAGACAATGCCAAGGAAATGAGTACAAAAGCTACACCATCTCTCAGGATAACAAGTGAAGGGTACAATATAAAATATATCTATGTCATGCTTTATTTAAAAGTCTCTTGAAATGTCATAATAGCTTAGATTTAATATGGGGAGGTGGGGAGGAGGGGGAAATCCATCCTATTTCAAGATCATAGTCTACAGCCAGAGCTCAGTGAATTGCACTGGTTTTTGGCCCTCTCATATATAATTCATACCTAGCTCATGTCTGCAGTACAGACACACTCCAACCCTGTAAAGCATAAGGCATTTATACAGCAGAGGAACAAACTAACTAAGAAATTAAACTTCCATCTGCCCCTCCAAAGGGAGGGCTTAGGGCAAGAGTAGGTCCCGTCTCCAACCACCCTAGCAGCTTGAAATATCCTCTATGGACAGATAACAGATGAACCTAAAGACAAAGCAGCTCCAGCCTGTGCCCTGCCAGTCTGTCTGCAGCTCCAATGGAGCCCCATCCTTCCTGCCCTCAAGGTCACCTGTGCCAAGGACAACCCTGCCCAGGGACCCCACAAGCAGCACCTCGGTGCCCCATCCCCTGCTGAGGCTCCCTCCTGCCTGCTGCACGTGCATGAGACTCGCCAAAGCAGAGATATTTGATCCCATGCCCCCACTCAGGCACCAACAATGGAAGAGAGCCTGCACAGCCAGAAAATTGAATTTGCTTTTGTTTAATACATTATAAGGAAAAAAAAAAAAAAAAAAAGCAGAGAATGCCTAATTATTCTCTCAGCTAACCATTTTAACCTCATTTTCTCCTCCTAAGTGAATATCTTCTGTGATTTCTGTGCTAAAAGCAGCTGAATGTCAGAGACATTGATCTTGGCTCCAGCCTTCTTTTTATAGGGTTTGGATCTACTCTGCTTTGGCACCACATTATTGGTTTCTATTAGTGTCAAAGTGCCACTTTTCTGTTCTGTTTTTGCCTTGTTCACAGAGCTAAGCCCTTTGGAGGGCAGCTGCCAGCCTAAGTACTTGGAGCAGCTAAATTGCCATGGGAGGAGACACTCATCATATCCCCAGAGCATCCTCACAGTGCTTCCTTGGGACATGGAGGAACCAGCAGCATGGGAAAATTATTTCCTAATAAATTCACTGCCTCGCTTCTGTACTGAAATGACTACGGACATCACCACCATCAGGTGCCCATTGACCAGCACAGTGGGACCAAACACTGCTGGTGGAACAGCAGGACTTACATCCCAACCCTCTTGGCTTGTAACCACAATTTCAGTTTGAAAGATGACAGGTCTATCAAATGAGAGAGGGAAAGGTCTCTGCCCTGCACAAGCCCCAGGCTCATTAAATTATTATTATTTTTTTTTAATAACTTTCTTCTGCATTCAGAGCATTTCTTATCTTTTTATTTCTGTTACCTTCTCCAGAAATGCTGGATGCTGTCTCCAGCTCCCTGCACGCTCTCTAGAAAATAAGGACAAAGCATTTTTTCCCCGCTTCTACAATGCTACACTCTATAAAGGCACATTAATCACAGAGCTCACGTTCATCTATTCGTGCCATTATAGGCAAGAAATAGTCTTTGGCTTTGAAGGTTTCTTTCTTTAACAAATGAAGGTTGAGGTCCCAAAAGAGGAAGAGAAAGAAAAAAATGGAAATGAAAAAGCTACATGAAAATATTAAACATGGAAGAATATCTAGCCAGTGCACTCATGGATTTCTTGCCAAAATCACTTGAAAGACTTTCACAACTGAAACCAGGACAGAATAAAAGGACTGAAAATACTAAATGAACAATTAAAAACAAAATAAAAGTTGAACAGAAGTGCTGACTGAAGAAACTTAGCTATGATCTCAAGGCATTTCTGCTATCCACGAGAGCCCAAGCACTTCTCAGGGGATGGACTTACCAGTCCCTTGTCAGGCAGTGTGAGGACAGGGGTTCCATTTGGGTCACTGGGACTGACTAGCATGGCTAAATCCTCTTCTCTGTTCCCAGCACTGTGACAGGGTGAGCATATAGGAATGAACTCTTAACTTTTTCCCTACTCCCAAGACTACATGACACTATAGGAAGGAAAAAAAGCCACCAACTCCCAACTTTCAAGACAGGTTGGTCTCTATGGGCTCTACATCTGGACAGTGGATCCCCAGTGAGGAAACCATTGACCTCCCGCCCATTCCTTGCTGTTGTGACAGCAGATAGGGATGTGCTGCTTCCTTCTGAAAAGGTCATCCAATGAAGGTCAACTCAAAACATGCAATAACTGGGTGGGAAGATAGTGCCCAAGCCCACAGAGCTCATCTGATGTCCAGAAGAAGCAAGGAGGACTCCTTGTGCTTGACCTTATCAAGGACAAACAAGGAGGTTAGAGGGTCACAGACAAAACCAGGTACCAATGTTTCTTGTAGCCTTCTGTCAGAGCAGCTCCCCTTGGCCTGGGCCAGCTGAAGCAGACAGAGGTGGTTTTAACAGAGGTCTGGGAGAGCAAAACACTCTCACCCACAAGCCACTAAGCAACAGTTAATTCACATCGTTTCCAACCACAGGGCCAGGGGCAAAGCACTGTCCTTTTGCAAGACATTTTGGGGAATTCCTACTCCCCGGCCGTCAACTCTCCTCAGTGCCAAGAAGGATGTTTTTACAGTTATTTATTCTGCTCACTGTGGGAGGCAACACAGACTGACCCTCTTTTTCCATCTTCTGGAAAACAGGTCTGCCTACACCATTGCATCAGCCCAGAAGCAGGCGTCTTCCGTCAGCTGGGTGTCCGGGCACTGCTGAAGAAGGAGAGGAGCCGGACTCTCCATTGCATGTTAGTATAAAATTTCACTATTGATAAAATTAGAGGACACTACACTGTCACTATTTCACATCCAGTCACAAACCATAACCAGATACCAGGCTCTAGGGGATTGTCATCTTCTGCAGATGTCTAAAAGCAGAGGAAGGGACAAGCATGGTACTAACTGGCAATTAAAACAAGCAAATGTAGATCGGCTCAGATTCAGGGCTCAGGACAGTCCAAGAACCCCTTTCTGAGTGGCAAATGGGGATGAGAAATGTGAAAGCAGAGAGATGTAAATGGAGCCAATGTTAGGTCTGGACCATCTGCCAGAGAAGCCTACACATTTGCCAGCTCAGCCTGCCTTGAAGATGACTCAACACCAAGTTTCAACTCAAGAGCACCAAAGACAAGTAATAGATGTGGGTTTAGGAGCAAACAGCAGGAACAGCCAAGAAGGTGCCATGAAACCCAAGAGCTCCTTGTTGTCCACTCCAACAGCCTAATGAGACAGAGTGGTCTGTGAACATCTTTTGTGAGAAGACATTATCCACAGGAATGGAAATTGCTCTCAAAACCTAATTAGGTCTTGCCTACATCAAAATGTCAGAGTGAAATAAAGGTGTCTGATCCAAATTTGTCAAGTGCCTCCCAGCATTTCCATAATTGATGGTGTGATTTTTGACAGAATTGTGATGCATGAAGTCAAGATTCATCTGCAAACTACAGATGATGAAGACAAGATTAAGGGAACAAGAATCACTCTTGGAAATGGCGGTCTTAATCAACTAGTTTCCATTCCTTGAATGCTTGGTAAAGTCTGTTTTATAAGCCATTTGCAAGTGACCAAGGAAACCTAAGTTAGCAGTAATTTCCTGTAACAGCCAGAAATCACAGTAATCGATAAAGCAGAAGGTGAATGCAAGTTATTAAGTCTTCC
Organism: Ceryle rudis; assembly: GCA_033439905.1. Taxonomy (NCBI): domain Eukaryota; kingdom Metazoa; phylum Chordata; class Aves; order Coraciiformes; family Cerylidae; genus Ceryle; species Ceryle rudis. The sequence goes on along the minus strand of JAAGNO010011045.1, from coordinate 61,164 downwards.
AAAACTCCTTGTTCAAATTCCAAGTTGGCCATTATTTTGTAGTTAATCTTCTGTCCATTTGTGGTGATGAAGGAGGCAGATGTTTAATTAGTTTTAACAAAAAATTCCATTAAAAATTGTCTTGCTTCTACTGAACTAGATTTATAACTTGTGTAGACAGAGACAATTGAAAACCCAGAGAAAAATATTCTGTGGGGAATCTGAGAAAATCTGTATCTCAGAATATTTTCTCCTGCACTCAGGGACCTTCAAGGTCTGTAGACTTGGGTAGAAAGAACATGTGCATTTTTCAGCTGTCACCATCATTTATTCACTTAACAAAGGAAAAAGAAAAGCTAATTACTCATGGGTCCTTTTTTAATTTGCAGGGTTAGTGATGTTCAAGAAAAAAAAAGAAAGAAAGAAAAAACACACTGATGAATTACCCCTGCATTTAGAGCAGTAAAAAGATAGTGGTGTTTCCAGGCAGGTAGGTCCAGAGGAGAGTGCTCAGGAAGCATTACAAGCCACAGAGTTATTCCAGCCTAGTGCTCACATCACGGGGTAGCACTCAGTTTGCAATCCTCTGCAGTTTTTGTTTGCATGTTTTTAAGTAATATTTTGCTCTGGGGTGTGTTTCAATGTTATTTTACCCGAGCAATGTCATCAAGGCAATTTGTACGCTTACCCTCCTTCTGTACAATGTCCCCAGCATCTTCAATTCAGCAGATCCAGCAAGCAGAGATTTTTTTTTTTTTTTTTTTTTTTTTTTTTCTGTACAAATAAAATTCTGAGCTAGACTGGGGCTCCTTTTTCTTTTTTTTCTAATGAAAAGGTATCTTCACCATAATCCTCCCAGCTATAATAGGAAAACCCTTCACCTGCAGACAAACTGTTAACTATGAGAAGTTTCAAGCTACTGTTGTGCAATCATATTTTACAATTCTTTTGCTGAGCACAGAAAGACCTGGTTAGTTTGGTGCCTCAGCCCTCCCAGTGCCCCACACAGATGGTTGTGGCAGAGAACAGAGGCAGCCCTAGGAGGCTGCTAGGATGATTTTCCACTTGTTGCAGCTTGCTTTCCTTCTCTAATTAACACTGCTATGAAATTTGATGATCTAAAAACATTTTAAAAAGTTTAACATATACAATAACATCAACAAGCCTCACAAGTGATTACTTGCAAATACCAATAAAAACATCTTTTGGGGTACTGTACAGCCACATCCATGTAAACTTGGTTTAGATAATAAAGCAGATAGGCAGCTGAAAGGACTTGCTTTTGATCACAGAAAAAGCCTGTAAGCACAATGAGGCTGACCTCTTTAAGGCTGCATTTTCATGTTTTCCCATTTGAAGAAAAAAAAAAAAAAACAACCAAAGAATAAAGAAGTAAAAAAAAAAAAACCAAAAAAAAGAATTGCAACCACATTTCTTTCAGAGCACACTTCAGCCTTATACAAAATTGAATTTTTTTTCTTCTTTAAATAACACTACCCTCTTTGCCATGGTGAGCAGCAAACTACATTAGCCAGGACCATTTTTTAAACTGCTGTTAAGGAAAACAGGTTTCCTAGTAAACAAAATCCTCTGTCTAGACTGGGCCTGAGAAGCATCCACTAAAACCATCCAAAGAGAAAGATGCAGCAAGAGCAGAGCTTTCCTTCATGGAGGAAAGTATCTTACCTGGAGCTAAATTCCCAGCTCAGCCCCAGCCCTTTCTCATGTTGGTCACATGCATCTGACAGGAGATATGGGGCTTTTTCTCAGCTGAAGTCAGACTTCTAAAGACTTATTGCAACACCCAGCACCTTGGTCAATAATAGCATCATTAAATGCCCACAGCTGGTCCTCAGTCACTCCCTACCCCTCACTAACAGACCTCACCCCATCACTGGGAAGGTGGCCTGCAAAGACTCGTGTGTGACAAGGAATAAGAGCTGTGAGTCGATATACAAAGGAGCAAACTCTGGCAGAAAGGGACCGCTGCAAGAAGGCATCATGAAGCTCTTTGTGTTTCCATCAGGGTCAGTTTTCCCCTGGTCCTCAGAAAAGGGCAAGCACGGGAGGTGGGCTGCAGACCCAAGGGTCAGCTCCTACCTCTAGATCCATCCTGCTCCCTGTGGCTGGCCTGACCCAGCAAACCTCCACTGTCACCTCAAGGCCATTCCCCACTCAGAAAAACCCAGTTTAGATGATCCTCCTCCTTTTGTAAAATGTGTCTTGTACTTGTGTCCAGGGCAGGAGCAATTTAGATAGCGTAAACAGAAATAAATGATAACTATAAAGCAAGTAACAGCAGTGTGGAGGAAATGGCATCTCCCAGAGTGCATTAAGACAGTGTTAAGAAACCGAACAAGCTGCACTGAATAACAGATCAGGAAGGATAGCCTTTTTTTCCCCCCTTCTCTTCTCCCTGGTGAAATCCCAAGGCATTTCTTGCTCAGCTCTGAGGCAGAGTGCTAGTGCCTCTTCTAACAGAAACTTGTTTCCTGGCCAAGCATAGGGACTATGAAACTCTGGTTAACCAGAAAATGTCCTGCTCTCAATGCTCCAATGGATACTGAGTTTTTCTAAACAACAACTCTACCTCCCATGACAGCAACCTACAGAAAGTCCTAGCAAGAGGACTCTGTTTACTCCTCTTTCCCCAATTACAGTTGCCAGTCTTCCTCAGCTCAGACACAGGTTCCCTTCCTTGAGCACATCCCATTTCCTAGACTTCCTCAAGAACACTTCCATCCTCTTACTCTTCTGAACTTATCACTCCTGTCTGGCATCTCCCACTGCATCATTCAAGTAACAGTTTGTAGGAAGGAGTATGAAAGCACACTGTGTGTATGGTATGGGAGCCTAAGGACGCTGCTAAGAACTATTCATCAGAGGAATGTATTTTATTACACTATGTCACTTGTCTGTTTGGTCTAATCAGTGGAAATGGGTGGAGAGTGCTGCTTGCAGAAGTTTGAAGTGCCACACATGGGCTAATAAGTCAGGACATCAAAATAAAAGGAAGAAAATAAATGCAAGATGTAAAGTGATACTAATGTCACAGCAGACATCGGAATTTTCTGCATCTCAAATATCACTTTTCAAGGGGCAGGTGGATTCCCAGAGTGTTGCTTTTCCCCGCTCAAAGCAGGGCTAGGGTCCCTGAGCACAGGGAAAGGAAATGAAGAAAAACCCTAGCGATGTTACAAGAAGTGTGTTCAAGGCGGAACATGCTTAACAAGAGTTCAGATTGTTAAGGGAATTGAACATAGCCAGTGAGAAACAACCAAGCAATGTGCGTGATAATACAAAGATGCTGAGCAAGAGCCTTCAGGATCTAGACTTCGGCAGGATCTGAAACCAACCCTGGGGTAATAGATACGCTGCTGCCCAAACAAACTAGAGCAAGCACAGAGATGTTGGGCATATAAAGCAGATTGCAAGAATGCACAGGGCTCCTTGTGGCAGCAAGCATGTTGACAACAAATCACTCAAGACTGGAAGGTTATATCAGGAAAGGGTCACTGCATGCCCGCTTCTCTTGTACTGTTCTCTGCACAACCACTGTGGGCCACCATCTTGGACTAAGGGCTCTTGCAGAGTAAGAAAAAAGAATACGTATAACTTGATATGGTCCCGAAACTAAATGATCACTTCAGTTTGCGATCAAAAAGGAGGATTTGAAGCTCTGGGACACAAATAGGATGACTAATATGAGTGAGTTAATAGAAATGGAAATCACCCCTATCTCAGGTGAAAGTAAAACCCAGATTTTAGCACACTCAAGTTAAGGGGACTGGGGAATTCCTGAGCATAGTGATAATCTAAAAAAGATCTATCAAGACATAAATGGCAGTGAAGAGGGAAGAACAAGTGTAAAGTGGTGAAAGGACTGGAGGGAAAGTCTTATGAGGAGAGGCTGAGGGAGCTGGGGTTGTTCTGCTTGGAGAAGAAGAGATTCAGGGGGGAACTTATCACTCTCTACAACTACCCAAAGGGAAGTTGTAGTCAGGTGGGGGTCGGGCTCTTCTCCCAGGCAGCTAGTGACAGGACAAGAGGGCATGGCCTGAAACTGTGCCAGGAGAGGTTTAGGTTGGATATTAGGAAGCTCTTCCTCACGGAAAGGGTGATTAGACACTAGAATGGCCTGCCCAGGGAGGTGTTGGAGCTGCCATCCCTGGAGGTGTTTAAGGAAAGATTGGATGTGGCACGTAGTGACATGGTCTAGGTGATGTCATGGTGTTGGGTCATAGGCTGGACTTGGTGATCTTGGAGGTCTAGTCCAGCCTCAGAAATTCTGTGATTCTATAAAACTGTATTTAAGAGAAGTCCATTAATCTGACCACACCAGTGTGCAAGATTTCCCAAACAAGTTATGAAGTGAGCAATCATTAAAATATTCAGTACTTAATAGAAAGCAGCATAAAATGTACCACAGGTTTCCAAAGGGAAGCTCATGCCAGACTGAATCCAGCATCTTTCTTTAAAAAGATAACTGGTTTTCAGCAGGGGAAAATGTGGTAGGCCTAATCTATTTGGACATCTGTGAGGAACTTGGTAATAACACTGCATAAGAAATTCCTAGTTGGAACTAGCAAAAAGGGAGGGTACTGCAAGAATTAGTAGCAGGTGAGGAACGCACCAAGAAGGTGACAAGGATACACACAGATGGGATATCAGTCCTGGGGGAGGCTCAGCTCTCCTGGATTGAGCTTGAGGACAACCTTGTCTGGCACTTTCAGTGCCAGCACTAGCTCAGGCAGGACAACTGTGAACTGATGGCAACTGGGTGGGAGATACCAGCTCCAACAAGGCTGGGCTTCTGCCAACAAAACATTCTCTGCATGTATGTTCTTGCCCTCCCATTTTTTATCTTAGACTAACCTTAAAAAATTAAAGCCACTGGGTTTCTATGGTTGATGAAATTCAATTCTCACATCTCGGATACCTAATAAACTTACATGCAAAATGCTTTTTTTCAGGTTATGTAACAATTTATGTCCTTTGAAGTAGTTGAGGATAGTGATAGAAATGTCCTTAGTTTTAGAGAAGTTCTGTGGAAATTGTATGTCATAAAACATCCCGTTTCTGATGGTCCCCAAGCCTGCAGTTCTCTCCACTGCTGCAACAGCTTTGTTTCTTCACAGGGTTTCAGTCCATCCTCTTGTCTGTGAGGGTCGCATCATGCTGACAAAGGGGAGATTCAGATACTCCATCTCCAGCTTTGAGCTATGGATACTACAGAGACATCAAGGATGGACATCATGTGTGTGGCAAATCAGCTGCCCCACGAGGACCATCAGCATCAGTCACCAGCACAGCTGGACTTACTTTAGTGATGTTTTGCAGCATCTAAGGCTGTTCTCCATAACCAAGAGGGAACCCCTTGGAATGTGACAGGGGTGTAGTTTAGCAAAAGACAGCCATTGGCAAAGGAAAAGACTTGGCCCATTCTCCTGCCCTCAGACAAGGAAACTTAGTGGTTTTTTATGGCTGTTGATCAATACTGTGCTGGCACCAGTCAAACCCAACACCAATTGCAACACACAAATTCCCCAGGCCTTGCCAGGCAAGTTCAATACCAAACAGGAACGACATTGATCCAGACCATAGCTGGCTGTGTTGCTGCTTGGGAAAACTTTCCACAAAGGCACCTTCTCCTTGACTTGCAGGATCACACTCCTACCCTGAGTTTTCCCCAGGCACCGTGACTCTTGAGCTCCACCTTCACAAAACAGTGCCTAAAATGCACAATTTTCCCTATATTAGCAGAGTGGCAGATACTTGTAGCAGCATGAAAGTGTCTGCATGGCTATTAAAGAAATAAAATCAGGAAAGGCTGCACACAGCGAGTGGTACAAACTGCTATAAAATTCAAATTGGGCTGCATTACATTGCACAAACTTCCCCCCAAACCTACCCCAAGTAAGGTCATTAAATGGAAGCGGCTCAAATGCTGTAGAGGAAAAGAATATGAAAATTCCCGAGAAAGCCAATGCATAATTTTCCCATCTCAAGGCCATAATGTGGCAGCACTAGGAAGGTTTCCTATTTTGGAAACATCAGGCAGGCACATTCTGTCTCCATCCCAGCATGCTCTAAGCAAAAGCATCCCAGTCTCAGGTTCAGCAGCTATTTGCAGGAACAGCCAGCAGCATGCAGGTGATCAGAGAGATTACAGAAGAGACAAGTCCCACATCACACAGCCTTAGCTAGGTCTCCTAGTCTCCTGAAACGCTTGTGTGTTTGGGCTTTAATATCTCCATTCACTGCTGCACAGAACAGACAGGAACAATACAGGCAAGATGTGAGCGGTATGGCCAAACCAGACTTTACAGGCCATCACTCACGCAAGGATGCTAAAGATACTTTGGTTTAATTGCACTTTCTATGACATGCCTTGTGGCCTCTGGGTACGGTAAAAAAAGCAGGATGGAGGATGGTAGCAAGGTGAGAAGGTGTTCAACCAGCCTAGGAAGCATCTGCAAAGAGCAACAGCACTTAAAATTAGAAGTTGGCTTTCCAACAGGAGACAGAAGGTCCAGTCCTGATGTAATTTATGTTTTAGCTGTTTTAAAGAGGCTCAGCTATGCACTGACTCACAGCTCTGCCCTCCCTGAAACCAGAGGTTCAGACATTGTGAAATGGAAATCAATGTCAATGAGCCAGAGCTCACTTTTCATTACAGAAATAATGAATAAACAGCTACTCCTCACAAAGGGCAATAGAAAACTTTACAAGACAATCTGCAATTTGAATCTTAACAAGCTTAAAATATATGAATACCACAAGCATTTGATCTTTTATGAGAAGAAGAAGAATATTAATTTACTGCTGAAGAACATTTCGTTTTTTCACCTCCCGTGATGAATATCTCAGTCAGAGAAAATCAAATCAGTTTGCATTACTACATGTATATCATCAGATCATACCGAGGTACCGTTCTGAAGGTAATTGAATAAAGTTTTTAATCTTAGATGACATTCAAACGTAAGTAAACAGTTTTCTCACTATTAAAAATACCACTTCTACTTAACAGGAAGCAGACGCAATGACGGCTTTTAAAGAGATTGCGGTATTAAGCAGACCAAAATGACAGAGCTGACAGCGTCTCTTCAGTGGTCTTTAGAAAACAGTTTGCTTGCAAATATTTAAGTCACTGTCTCAGGTGCTCTCTGTGAAAGATCACCTCATCACCTATACAGAAATTTATAGAAGACAATTAAGTTTTATTTGCAGAAAGTTAAATATTAGATTTTGAAAAGACATGAAAACTGATACAGTTTATAATCCAATCTTTTATTATTTTTCTTAATTATTCTCTTACTGCTATTAGCTTTTGGGGAGAATATGAGCATCTTGTCCTAGGAGCTGATATGTAATGGAAATGGTAATTATGGGAAAAGGCAACACATAGTCTTGGTAAGCAGTAATTTTTATTTCTGCTCATCCCTATGAAGGGATACCTTGAAATATTTTCACTGAAAAACTGAAAGCTTTCACCGAAAGTTTTCTTTTGAAGAGCTGAAGAGAGCGCTTTGTTTCTAGCACAAAAGCAGCTTGCTCAGCTGCTTCCATCTCCCAGGTGCCCTCTCCAGTGTTTGCTCTACCTGGACCCTCACAGTCCTGCAGAGAGCACACAGCCATAAGCCTCAGTGAAGCTTATGGGATCACTAACAAAACCCCTGCAATTAAAACCCTGGCTTTCTTCATACCCTGCCTGTAATCACCGATTTGCTGCCTGCAAGCCCCCATGCAGGGGGAGGACAGCCTGCAGTGCTGGCACAGGCAGAGGACACTCATGGTGCTGAGCTGCAGGGCCATACAGCCCTGGCACCTCCTGGGGATCAGCCACCCCAGACCCACAGCAACTATCACAAGAGCAGCACCAAAAAAGGTTAAGGTTTTGGGGTTTTTTCCCCACTCTGGCTTTCATTTGAGCCCCCTTAAGACACAGCCCTTATTTCCTCCATGCCTGTCCTGCTGCTGAGTTGAGAAGCTCTAGGAAAGCTGTGACAGCTCAGACACTGGTGTTCAACACTGCTTCTACTCTTCCCCTTTTTGGGCATGCCTGTCCTTCCAAGGATTTAAGGAAATAACTGTCCTCTGGTCTATAAGTGAGACAGAAGACTTCTAGGAAATGGCACTATACTTTATCAAAACAGTGATGTAGTTAGAAAAAAGAAAAAGCAAAATAGGAAGAAACCTACTTGCCTGCAAGCCTTCATCACTGCTTCTTTTGCCTTAATACAAATAGTGCAAACCTCTCTCTCTAGACATATGAACAGTGAAAGAGTTTGCAGAATTTGCTGAACACTGAAACTGGCTCCACCTTGACACAACAGTTCCCACAATATAACCATCCTGCAATAACATCCCCCTGAAATAGACATTGCTCTCAAAAACCAGCATGCCTGCTAAATGGAATGGTATTGTCCAGACTGCAAAATTCCCCCAAAATGCAATAGTCCACAGGCAACCAATGGCCTCCAGGTTAGTCCTGAGTTCACCCAAGCCAAGATCCCCCAGGAATTTCTTCAGACAGTGCAGCTTCTGGCTTCGGTGAATCAGCCTCTGCCTCTCCACCTGATCAATATATTAAAATACACCCTGTCCTGCTGCCCTGCACCAGGCTCAGTCCTGCTTAACCTGCATGATGCCCACTATGTCCCCATGTGTCTGGGAAACCCCTGCAGTCAGAATTGCTCTCTGTTGAGAATGGCTAACAATCCAATTAGCTTGAAATTAGCTGGTTTTAAGATGCAAGGCAAGAAGATATTTAAGTCAGGAGGAATCCTCTTCTTTAATTAACTTTAGTGGAAAATAAGTTTGTCAGATCAGGTATGGATATGTTTGTTTTGGTTCACTAGATTTCTTAATAAACACATTAGCTGTAACATGCTATGCTGAGCTTAATTGCACAGCTATAACAAAATTCAATAAAGAACATAGTTAACAATTGCTAAACTGCAGTTGCTCCTGTTATTGCTCCTAGAGTTATTACAGATGGTAGTGGTCATCTGGTTCCCCTGGAGCCTGAGCAGAGCAGGGACTGCATCAAACCATAAGAGATGCAGAAAAGGGGAGTGACCAATATACACTTAAATAATTGCATAGCAGGGTTTTATAAATTTCAATTTCTGTTGACATTGTTTCCCATGGAGAACAAACAGCTTCAACTGGCATGGTCCATGCTTCTCCCACCCAGGAGCCATTCTGTTCCCTCACCAAGAACTGAGCTAACTGTGAGCTTAGCTACAGAGATGCTCCAAGAACTGAAGACCAGTCCGGCTACGCTTTTCAGCAGCACACCACGAGGAGGATCAGGCCATTGGTCATTCCTGTAGGGCTCATTTACAGGCCAAGGAGTAATCAATCATTTGACTCTGCAGTTCAGTACACGGCTTTAGCATCTCTGTTCCCAAGAAGGAAGCTCTTGGAGGGAAGAGCAGAGAGAAAGAGGAAGTACCACCGCCACCACCTCCCTCCTGCCATTGGGCATTCGATCACTGCTGTAAAGATTACAAAGATTTGCCCAATTTCCCTATCTGAATGGCATAACCAAGCAAAATGCACACTTTTTTGTTCAGTAGTACCACTATCAGAGTGTCAGAAAGTTTTTTGGGTGTCACTTGTCCATATGTTCATAGAATGGTAGGGGTTGGAAGGGACCTCTGGAGATCATCAAGTCCACCCCCCCTGCCAGCACAGGAACACCTACGGCAGGCCACACAGAAACATATCCAAGCAGGTCTTGAAAGTCTCTGGAGAAGGAGACTCCACAACCTCTCTGGTGAAATGTCACACAGGACTTGACTGATGAGAAGCGCTCATTTTGCAGCAAGAGGAATCAATGCCTTTGCAGACGTGATGTTCCTCTGGCAATAGAGAAAAGCCAGACAGGGGCTGTTGGAGAGTCACCCCAGTATGGTGCTTCCTCAGATCAACTGACGATGCAGGAGCATTGCAAGCACAGAACGGGTGAGACCCTGTACAAAGATCAGCATGGAGCAGCCCTGCACACACTGGATTTTGTGGGAGGGAGACATTTCCAACCCCAGGGAGCCCTCTAGGGACAGTCCCTCCAAATCCCAACCCCTGCAAGTCCCACACTCGATACAGGCCGACCAAAGCAAGAAGCAGCAGTGAGAGAGACACAATTAATTCTGGGTTTGACATAGCTTCAGATTCCTGTTCCTCCTGATAAGCTGAGCAGCAGCAGTTGATCCCAACACACACATATATATAGAACATGCATTCATGTGATCCGTGAGATGGACATCTTCCTTCTCTCTCCATATCCCTCAGTCAGTGCGCAAATTAACCTCAGTCAATCAATCTTTCTGCTATCAGCACCTATAACCATATATTAATTCCAGTGATAGGATGAAGCTTAGATATCAGCCTCTAACCTCTAACTGGTGCAAATGAGTTTACACAGCTCATACTTTCACAATCCCATGAGAAGCAATAATACCTACTACCTCTGGTTTAATGATGAGCGCAGACTGTGTCTCCATACTTTTACAGATACCCTGGAGAAAGGTGAGGGGAAAATGCACTCCATAAGCATACTGATGAGTTACATAGAAATGCTCCCAGTACCTATTAGGCCCTCTAATATGATGTAGTCTATTAAGGGGAACTCAGTCTGGATGAATTACTGTACTCTGTTCATTTTATGAGCAGTAGGCAGAGAGTATGTGGACAGAAGGAAGTTCTGACTAAAATTTAATCAGACAGAAGACAGTGCACAGGGTTTCTGCTGCTGTTCCACCCGTCATTCCTCAAGAGGAGAAAAATGATCCTTGCTCAGCTGTGCTGGTGGAGAAGAATTACTGCTGCACTGCAGGCAAGGGTTGAGGGCATTTTCTCCATAAAATAGACTCCAAGAGCTGTTCATTTGCTTTTGCCTCTTCCCAAAAGCCAATCATGTCCCAAGCCATTCATTTCACATATTCTCAAAATGGTGTCATTTGTTCCACTGCTTGGTAAAGTCCATTTTGGCCTAAAACAGCAGCAATTTAGCAAAGCAAAATAAATTCAACTTCTTTTGGTAGAGGAAGTGTATTAGTCATGGAAAAGAGCTGCAGTTTTCTTCCCTCCACTTGGAATTGCAGCCTGTACTTGGCCTCAGGTGGTTCAGAGCATTTATGTTTGGAAATACTGGTTGTCTGAAAGTAAAATTGTGCATTACCATTCAAGGGAAAGGGCAAATATTCTCCCCAAAGATTTTGCAGGTGTCTGGTGCCCAGCTGACCATACAACTCTTCAGACCATGCAGCCATCTGAGGAGGCATCACCTGTGACTCAGCTATCATTTCTCCAATATTTGGTGAATATTCACTATTCAAAGGTGGAAACAAACAGCACAAAGCATCCTGTTTCGGTTTTGTCACAGCAGAAAGCCTGGAGAGCATCAGTTAAGCTCAAGGGAAAGATTTAGGAGGACTAAGAGGACAGGAGCAGTCAGCAGCAAAATATTGCCAATTAACATAAAAAGTGCACAAGATGTTCGTTCTATTTAAGCTAGTTAAATATTGAGATTAAATGTTATGAACTATTAAATAAAATTAAAGCCAAAATTAACTGCCATGCATGCTACACTTTGTCTCATAATGGCTTATTAGCAGTGCTTGCTGAGGAGCACACCCCCCACACACCCCCCATGCTGCTGCCCCTCCAGGGCTCTGTCTGCAGTTAGTTCCTGTGCATCGGGCTCCCAGCAAAGCTGGTGGGCAAGTGCTCAGTGCCTGCAGTTCAGAGCCTGGCCCTGTCTGTCCAAGCTACGAACAATTGATGATGCATAATAACCAGCATCCATCCCCTGAATGTTTCAAGTGACAGCGCTCTTTTCAGAGCAGCTTTAAAATCCCCCCCTTCCACATATTTGCTAATTAATCACTCCTAAATATACATCATCTGCCCTGGAGACCAACAGGATTAAGTCACAGGGTTTTTTTTTTCAAGACATGATATTTTTGTAGGAAGAAAATTTGGTAAATATATGGAAATGAACAAGCTCTCCAAAAAGGTTCTCTGATTTTAAGTGAAGACTGTTCTGCATTACCAGATGTTTATATGCATTGATTGAAGGCTTAATTGACAAGGGATAATTGCTTATTCTTCCTAATACATGGTGAATTACATTTTTCTGACTCAGCACATCATGCTGATGCGAAGCCTGGCAAAACACTCGTGACAGAATCAGTTTGGAGAGCTGGAGCTGCATGTACCCTCCAAGAGGAGCAGGTCACTTCTCTACATTGACTGCTGCTGCCTTGCCATGAGCACTGGAGAGCCAGGTGGAATCTTGAAGAAAGTCCACAACACCACCCATGAGAGCCTGGCCTCCTTAGCACTACGAAACATCTCAGCTAATATTGCTACAGAGGTACCAGCAAATCATCCTGTTGTGGTTTAAGGGTGAACAGACTGAATTGGGGGGGGGCAGGCAGTAACCTTGTCAGAGTGCAGCTGTTATTCCCACCCCTTCCATGCCACACTCCATAGAAGAAGGAGACAGGGAGTTCGGGGGGAAAGCTCTCTTCCTTCCCGGGCTCTGCTGCTGTGAGGGCATCACAGCCCAGCTGGGCCTGATTCCACATGCACTGTACAATCTGTCAGCATCCAAGAGCAGGTTTTGTATACAGCCCTGTATCCTTGAGGATTGACGAGGCTCTGAGCAATCTGTTCTAGCTGAAGATGTCCCTGCTCTCAGCAGGGGGGTTGGACTAGATGACCTCTAGAGGTCCCTTCCAACCCAGACATTTCTATGATTCTATGATCCTTCCTTTAATATTCCTTTTTCTGTTTTTCTCCCGTTATTCGTTAAATTTGTTGAAGTCTTAACTTCAATCTTGGCTGAGGCATTTTTCTTTTTCCTTATTCCCCTTTTTATCCTCCCCTGGGAGGGAGGGGGGAAGGGGGCTAATAGAGAAATCCAGCTCTGTGTTTCACATCAGCTTGCCCTGAGCCCGAAATGGAGACACAAAATCTGCGGTCAAGGAAGCATAGACGTGTTCTGAGTGTACAATAGGACCAGAGTTCAAACCTGTGAGAGGGTTTAAATATTAAGAGTGCTCACTAGTCAGGTGAATGTAAGATCTACTTAAGGCTATGAGCATTTAATAATGCTGATAAAAATTAGCAAAGGCTGATAATTGCTTTGGAGAAAATTCAGCACAAGGAATGAGTGGGAGGAGGATTCAAACCCCTGTAACATTTGAAAGTAAAAGATGTTTGTCATTAAAATTCTTCACAGCTCTTTAAACTGGGAAGAGGTTTTCCATAAAGAGTTTTATGGATTTGAGAAGCACATTTGGAAATCTTTTCAGAAGTCTTAGAGATTAAATTGGAAGAAATTACTGAGTGGCCTCAAGTCCAACCAACTCCCCAAGCTCAGCCCAAAAGCAGCAAGCTACCTCCTCAGTTTAGCATTACTTGCAGGGTGGTGCAAGGTCTTGTCGGTGTTGACCGAGATGTCATGTACAAGATGTCAAAATTCTTCCTTGATCAAATACTGATTTTGGTGCTCAAGCAAATGCTTCAGGGAAGTGAGGCAGACCATGGTAGTGCTGTATGGATATTCTCACAATGCACCCCAGCCCTACTGACTTCAAAGGCTTTGCATGAGACTCTCACACTCCAGGAGCATCTCCAGCTCTATCTTATCAGATAAGCTTTGAAATCTAAGGCAACGGTATTCCAAGGCTCTTCATTTTCTGCATGTTCAGTGGAAAGATATTTAACCTAATCTCTTTAACTCTGGCTACAGAGAATAATTGGCCAACAGTGGCAGATAAGCAGTCTCCAGTTAAGTCTCCAGTTCCTTTTTCAATTAAGGCTTTCTTAGAAATAACCTATGTCACATTTAATGGAGTTTAAATAATTAATGCTTATTCAGTAAGTTTCACTGGAATTAATTTTTGTTTTCTATCTAAACAACACTTCTGAAAGGCTGACATACAGTATCTCTTAAAATCTGCTGCTGGGAGATGCGATCTAGTATTTCCTTCAGATTAATGCCAACATTAGTGAATACATTTCTTGAGCAACTTTACTGTTCCAAAGAGCTCTTAAAGGAGGGAAAGTAAGTTGTATATGTAGAGATCCAGGGTTCATCTTCCCTTCTGGGGTACCCAAAGGTGTCCCCTTGCTGCCTTTCCCATAGCCACACACAGGAGGGATGACTGCTGAGCACATGATTCCAGGTTCACCTTCCTGCCTCACAATGGGACAGGGCTCACTACATGGCCACAAACTGACAAAGCCAAGGTCTTTTTGCTAAACTTGTCTCCAGTGCGTGCATCCCACATGATCACTGTTTGGGTTGCACTTCACAACTGGATGGCTCTTGACCACAGTCTTCACCCTGATTTACAAAAGCACTGGAAAGCACCCTGATGGTCAACTCTTAAGAAACATGCTCTACACAGACCTCTTTGGAAGTTACTATCAGTGTACATCAAAGGGCAACTGCAGTCTGTCAGTGTGACGCTTTGCCCTGGAAAAACTTCCCCATGTCAAAGCTGGACAAGGAGGAATCAGGGTTGGACATCAACAAGATCAGATCTTAAGATGGAGTGATGCTGCCCTAGCAAATGCTGCTGAAGAGCCTCAGCAAAAGACAGATAAATAACTAAGACGACACAAATTAAGTCTGCAACAGCAGAAGTGGTCCCAAGCTGCAGCAGAAGCTTTAGGAAGACCTCTACTCCCTCACATTCCCAGGCCTCCTTACCGCTTTCCTTCAGCAGCGTGTTTGTGTGGGTGGACAGATAGAACACCTGCTTCAAAAAACCAAGGACAGGCCTTTATTCAGTGAGATGGTTAAAGACACCGTAATACACCAACATCCCACACTGCTGCTGAGGCTGCTCTCCCCACTCCCTTCCTCCGCACCTTCCCTGCCGGCCCGAAGTCCAGCCCAGGGTGACTCCAGGACCTATTACCAGGCTCCACAAATCTCACCCCAGCCTCAGGTTCACATTTCAGGCCTGGTGGCTGCCACAGCCTGTGTGGCAGAGCCACGGAGCCTTCAAACCCCATTGCCGCCGGCTGAGGGACGGGGGCGAGTGGCCCCTGCCTGCTGACACAGCTGCACCAACAGCTCCATGTGCCAGCAAACGGGACTAAAAACTGTCTGTGCCTTGGTCTGGACAATGCCTTCACTGCCCAGTGATCTGCCAGCATGCAGCCCAGTGCCAATCAAAGCAAACCAGCAACCTGCTCCAGCTACACTCCAAAAAGGTACCAGAAATGTTGTTGCAGGTGAATGATCTGAAGGTGGGGGACAGATTTATAGCAAGCAATAAACAGATCCAGTCAGTGACACATGATGATGGGTCTGGCAGGGCAGCTGTCTCTCTCCAGTTGTTTTTCTAGGCTTTTTATGGCATTATTTTGTGCCCAGTGTGGGCCACAAAAGATGTCCATGCTTGCAGTAGCTGAAAAATCCTTTGACCGGGCAGTCTGCCCTGAAAGCTCCCAGCTTGTGTTCCAGAGCAGAGCAGGAGCAGCCTCTCCCACCCACCATTTGTCACTGGGAGCCCCTTACGGCTCCATCACTGCTCAGGAAGGGATGGCACAGGCAGCACAGCCCCAACACCCACCCTGGGAAGGCAGGTGGCTCAGGCCTCCTGCACCCATTTGAAGCCTCCCGAGTCAAACCACTGGGTGCAGTTACACAGGTATTTATCCCAGGTACACATACAAGCAGTTGACCTAAATAAAGCCAAAGCAAACTATTAATGCAGCCTTAACCACCCAAGGGGCATCTCAGTGCTGCAAAGTGCCTCCCTCACATCCCCAGATCAGACTCTGCATGCCCCAGGACCATTTATTTTGCCTAACAAACCTGGTCCAGAGAGAAGGCCACACAAACTCAGAGCAGCTGCCTCCCCAGTCTTACCAAATAAGAGGAAGTTTTATCATCATGGTCTGTTGCTATGTTAAATTATAAGGCAGACCAGCCTTTCTTTAGCAATCCCTTTGTCTCCCCTGAGGCCCCCAAAGATCTTCTGAGCTAGAAAGTGGAAATAGGACTCTTCCGAGAGGTCTCAAAGCCACTCTTGAACAGTGATCCTCAACTGCCTTTTTAAAGCACCCACACTTCCCATGTGTATCAAATATCCCATTGCCTGGTTCAGTTGCTTATCCCAGCTGCAGGCCACCCCAACTGCTTGGACCTGCAGCTGCTTGGGAAAGCTAACCCCAGACAAAGCCAGCACCTCTCAGCTCCCTCACATCAGATTGCAGCACAAACAGAAACCTCCACTCGCTTTTGGGAAGCTACTTATAAGGATCTCAGCTGCAGTGCTGGGGGCAGGAACCCTCACTGGCAGCACTTGAGGGTGCAGCCCAGCCTGATTTCTTGAGCAATCCATTAACCTTGCATTTCTTTCATTATGGAGTTGAATTCTAAACAAAATATTTTAGGCCTTTGACATGCTAAAATACTGTCACTGTATAGTAAATGACCAAGAAGTTACTGGTATTTTTCAGTGGTCTTGGTGTTCGTTGAAAAAGAATTTATCAGGAAGACCCTCTTTTCTACCCTTTCTGTGCATTTGTAGGGAAATAAATGTGGAAAAAAAAGATTATTGCTATCTATTCCTAGCTCTGCTTCTCAAGTCTGCACCCCACCTCTCCCTGCAACTGTATTAGTACTTTTCACTGCCTTAAAATTCCTGGATACAAAGCACTGGCCAGTCTGAGATCACAACATTGCTATTTAACTTCCTGTGCTGGCTTAGAACCCTTTTGAACAAGTATGTTTCTCGGCTTTCTGTTGCAAGGATAAAGTCAATCGTTCAACTTTATTTACTATGTTTACATACTTTATTACTATATTAATATACACATAAATTATGTTTATTTACATAGTTCTTCAGTACACAAACAGTGGAGGGTGTTTGTGATCAGTCATAACATGAAGTGTCATTTTACTCTTTCCACTGGATAGATTCAGTTTTATGTTGCGATTTATTATTGAGGTTTTATGTTGTGAATCTCTGTTTTGAAGAGATTCACATTTCAGTCAAAAAACGTGCTGGGCAAGATACTCCAAAAAGCAATGTTGAGGATCATGACACAATCCAGGCTAAGGCTAGGAAATAGTAGAGAAAATATATTCCTCAAAATACACGTCACTGGAATCCATGCAGCTGTTACCCAGGGGAAATATGTATGTTTCTGTGCATCTTATTCAATGCAATTCCTTTTCTTTCTTGTCATTTCTTAACTTGAAGCAGGACTTGTAAGTGTAGTTACAAATTGTAAATACTTATGCATAGAGTTTCTTTTCCGTGTAGTTTCAAAGGCTGAATTCATCTGTATTTCTTTGTGAACAGAAGATAGGTTTTTGTCAAAACAATTCTACTCCTTTAAAGTCTAATAGATCTATTTTATTAGTACCATCTTTCATGCTAAGTGCTTTCCCAAACATGCAATCCCCCCCAGTTTGTAAACTTCGTAATATGAAATTTTTGATGGTAAGCAATAGATTAATAAAATAGTCAATTGAGAGATGATGGAAATAGTAGAGACCCATCTGCTTTCATGAATTATTCACATCCATCTCTGTCACAGTTGCTCAAATTGTACCACATAATGTAAAATTTTATACTATGACACACAAAACTAATGATTGACTTTTGGCAAGACAGTGTTCTGAGAAAGTTGAGAATAGGTAAGTCAGCAAAGCTACCAAGGGTTGGATCTGAAGCAAGCAGCCAGGTAATCAAGGGGATGTTCATGCTGGAGCTTTCTGTTTCCACCACTGCAATCTCCACACCTTCCGTTCTCAAATGGGCCACCCATCATGCTGGGATATAAGCCACAGGCTTCTGTTAGGGTTAAAGTTCAGAGAGCCACAGAGTCTCCAGCTGCAGGGACTCTTGGGCTGCAGAAAGCATGCCAAGAGGAGCATAGCACTGCACCAACATTGCTCACTCCCCACCTTCCTTTCTCATCTGCACCAACATTGCTCCCTCACACTCAAGCTGTGAGGCTGAATTATGTCTTTGAGGCATTTTAAGGCTCCAGCCGTGATGCCCAATTAACACAAACAGCCAGTGCCAAGAGCACTCCCAAAGCACTAGGTACAGATTACTCTGCAAAATACAGCCAGCAGTTTACCATCCCCATGCAGTGTGTTTTCCAGAGGCTCTGCTGCATCTCACCAAGTGGAGTTGTTTTCTTAATCTACTGCTGTAGGCTAAGGGCTAAGAGGCAATACAACAGAAAAGAGGCAAAATGGGGATAACCCAAAGCAAATAAACCCACTCAAGAAAACTGCCAGGTCATTCATCAGCAAAGAATTAAAAGGCAATGGGTGTTCGGCTCGGGTTTGCTGTACTGCCCCATGAAATGAGACACTTCTAACCTGAATTCACCTGTCCTGCATGCTAGGGGTGAGGTATTGCTATGCTGACAGAGGGCAAATATTTTTCGATCCATTGAGCACTGCTGCACATAGAGGGCTCTGCAAGAAGTTGTGTTGTTTAAAAGACAAGGGTGTGACTGCAAGACAGTACCTCTCCTGCATACACAGGTAGGATGACCAGCAAGAACATAGCCCAGGTCCCTGCACACGTGTGCTGGCCTCCATCTGCACCAACTCCATAGTGCAAAGGTGTGCTTCCTCAAACTCCAGTCTTGAGATGGGACCTCTGTGCCCATCATGGCCTGTCATTATTGCTGTCATATAAGGGAGGTCAGAACCCAATGCTTGGAGCAGTGGCAACACCAGTGTGGTTCTCTCAGCTTGATCTCACTTATCCTTGAAGGTGCAAGTAGGAGCTGCAAGGTGAGGCACCTTCATGCTGTACAGAGCACACCAGCCCATCGAGGTGAAGTGTCTCTGTAGTCAGTTGCTGTATGAAAACAGACTTCTGTCAGACATGTACTTTGATTCTACCGGTCTAAATTCAGCCAATCCTGCTGCCAGGGAAAGTAAGAAGGGAACAAGAGACATCAGGGAAAACAGGAAATCAAAGATACTTCCTCTGCACTTCAAAGTAACAAGAATTATTGAGGTATGTCTGTAACCTTGAGAGCTCTTCAAGTGATACTCAAAAAATGAGTTACAATGCACACTTAAGCCAAAGAAATTACCCACGGCTGTTGAACGAGCTCTTGTAGCTGAGAAGATGAAACAGTGTTAAAGCCCAGCAGTATTGCTGAGCAGCTTTCTATCTCCCCCACTGCAGTGTCTCTTCACACTACAGTTAATGGGTCAAAAGGATGGAGGCTCACATATGTGATTTAGCTGAGGTGCTTGACATCTGCTTGTGAGGTGGAAACACATGGGACAGGTGTTTGAGGGACAGCTATGCTGATTGGCCTCAGTTTTTTCTCATTTTATACTTTCTGCAGTAATCTGAGTGCCAGTAGCTGGTGGCTGAGGGACAAGAGGGCTGGACTACCTTGTCCACACTAGCCAGGATGCTACAAGAGCATCAGGTGAGCTATTGATGATAAGGAACAGGAAGGGTTAAAAGGCCAGTCCAAGGCAGGTTTGGGACTGTAATAGGGTACCTCTAAACAGTACCACAGGCTGTGGAGCAGAGAGGGACATTCAGTCTAAGGCCCAGCACAGCAGGCAGCTCAAGTCACTGTTCTGGTTTACAGACGCTGCTGGTCTTACCCAGGGTGAATGGGAACACACAGAGCAAAAGGCTTGCTGAAAGCTGAGAAAACAAGTAAGGAAAGCAAGTGTGCTAGAGATGCAGACCATGTAATTACAGGCAGACACACCTAGCTGGCTTAAAGTCAGAGGTAATTGAACTTAAATTCATTAAGGGTCTAACACAAGACAGCCAATGACCTCAAGTGTCAGCACTAAATAGAAAGTAGGAGATTAGCTCTTCAGTTCAATACCAGTTTATTTTGCCTGTCAGGATCCCAAGAAAGCAGCTTGGGCACAGCTGGGAATGGGAAGTGAGCAAGAAGATTGTCCTGCAGACTCATCTGGAAAGGACAGAGGGAGACCAGGGAAAGACACTTTTCTGGATTGTGCCAAAGCTGGTGGCAAAAGACAAAGGGACAACCTGAGCTTTCTTGTTGCAGGAGATGCTGAACGAACAGCAAGTTGTGCCCAGCAGCAAGGCCACTGAGGGCACCAGCTGCTCTGCAGAGCTGGATACAGAGCCACATATTGCTATCCCACTCTTGGTAGCAGCTCATGTCCCAGACCCCAGTGGGAGCCACCCTCGGTAGCACATGTGCTGCACCACAGCAGAATGGGGATGTACACAGTGCTTCAGAAGAGAACAAGCTGCCTCAGACAAACAAGAGAACTTGAATTCCTGCCCAGCAAATCATCCCCTTGAAAGAGAACTTTCCGATCAGCGTTTATTAATTCTGGAGTGTGATTTTGTTTCCAAGAAACTTTGTCGGCTGCAACAATAAAAAAAAAATTGCTGGTTTGGCAAAGTTTCTAATTAAGAATTCAAGCGACAGCATGCATGCTTTGCTGATAACAAAATCATATACGTTTTTGTTTTATAGCCACTGCTATTTGCTGCAGAATATTTATGGGATGTGCAAAAAAAAAAAAAAAAAATCTATATACTCAGCACAGCTCAAAATCCTTTCCCCTGGACAGGTCTTTTCCCCATCAGAAGTTTTGTCCAAACAAAGTACAGATGTTACCTCCCAGAGTTACAATAAACTGACACCTCTGGTGCACACACGTGGGCCGGCTCACCCCAAGAGGCATTAGAGCAGGTAGAAGACACACTCATCTATGTCCATGAAATCCTGCTAGCTGGGGTGCAACAGCCCCTGCAGGCTGAGGTGAAGGAGGAGGAGGACTGTGCAGAGGGATGTCAGCTAACAAGTCTACTGCTGTTTCAAAGCTCCCAGGCTCCCCTCAGCTCCTCTCAGAGCCTCAGCCCAGTCACAGCATTGCTTTATCCAGCGTACAGCACAGCCTTCACCAAACAAATCTCACCTGGAAAAAAAATCTGAAATTTAGTTCAGCCCGAGGAACATAGTTGTCCTGTTCCTATGCACAAGGTACATAGAAGCCCACTTGACAGCTCCTTTTTCCTCCTATATTTTAATTTAAATCAAATCAACATTATAAGCTGTTTCTAGGCATCCTAGTTTATGAGTGTTGTTTTATCTGACTTGAGTGTCTTTTTTTTTTTTTAATGCCTCTTGCAGTTAAGACTGGAAGCATAAGGCAATTTCCAGCTCTGGCTCTTGCCTTGCTCAGTTTCCCTAATAGATCTTCAAGCAATGCTGCCAATTACTTGATTGTTACTAGATCTCACGTTGCCATCTCTGAAAAAACAGTGTGTTGACAGACACCGATGACTGTAGGTCAGAGCAAACAGCTGTCAAGTGGCTACTAGCATTTCTGTGGAAGAAGCAAAAGACTATCAAGCCTGGAGTATTTATCAGACTGCAGGAGAGCTGACTTGCCTGCTAAACAGCATGGGTTGGGGTTTTTTCACTCCATTCAGATGAGGAAGGAGTAGGAATCTCATAGAGCTGTTTGCTGGAAAGGAACAGCTTTCCAGTCCAGCAATAGCAGTTCTGCCTAAGTAACTACTGTCCTGACAGCCAGGATATATTGGCTTGCTACATTTTTTAAGAAGAGGATTCATGGATTGGCAGCTACAACCCCTACCATTAATCATCTAGGTGCAGAGATTTTACTTTTGTGCAGGGCCCTTTGTTATGCAAAAGATGTCTTAACCCCCGAGTAATGGCTCTGCCATGAAGGTTCAAGAGCCCAAACTAGGACCACGTTTCCATTGAGACAAAGGACCACAATACAAGTGGGGACCACCGTGAAGGGCCTGGAGACCATCTGTGATACCTGCCTTCCTTAAGGACAGGCACATGCTGGAGATGTACAAGTCTCTAGCTCAACTGAGAATTGCAGCCTACCAGGTCAGGATGCCCTGCTGAACTATTCAGGCCCACATTTGCCAGGTAAAAACATCCCAGGTACACGCAGACAGGGCATTGCTCAGAAGTTGTGATGTATCTGCCATCATTACTAAACACAGCTGGTTTCCTTCATTTCTCAGTTAAGCTCATCAATCCACAGAGAGGCTATTACTGTTATTGATGTGCCTTGGACCCCAGGAGTCCTTAGACTACCAACCCCAAGAACTTTAAAGTCATGAATTAAACCCTAAGAGTCATTATTAAAAGAGCTCCAACTATTGCATTATTTTCATCTGCCGTCTGTTTAAATGCTTTAGGCTATACTTAGCTCAAGGTTTCTCTCCACAAGAGCTAGAAATGTACTTGCTCTTAATGAAAAAAAGAGCAGCTGTCCTGGAGTTATGCAATGATTTGAAGTTTTCATTACTGTGATACTTGCCGTATATGCAAAATGTTCCAGTGCTTCCAGCTTGCCCTTGTATTGCTCAAGATGGGGAAGGATGACAATGCAGGATCTGGCCAGGCTCATCATTTGTTCCCATACACTTGCATAAGACAGAAGTGAGTCTGTGCCACAGTTCACAGCAAGACAGTGATTTTTCTTAGGTGTTTGCCTCCACTCCTCGTCTTTGATTTTAAAACACTAGAACAAGAGGAATTTGGTTTACCTTAACTTTTCCACTTGGATTCATTTTCAAGCCACCAAAAGTGAACTGGGAAGGAGACTACAGCTTCAGTTTCCTAATCTGCTCTACTAGATCCACCCCACTCCTCACAGAAAACAGCCTTCATTCATCAGCTTTCATCAAGATGTATGTTAATGGTAACAACATGACTTTTTAAATTTTGCATGTTCCTCTTTACTGAACTCGATTTTCCATGTCTTAAAGGAGAAAAAAAAGCTCAACTACAGCTCGTTAAATGATGTTCCCTTCAGCAGTTACACTATCTGAAGTCCATAGACTTCAGCCAGAAATAGCCTGTTTAGTTTTAATTACTTCTAATTCACGTAGTAGGAAGTTTGTGGTTACTAGTTAGAGCCCAATGCTCCTTGAAATCAGTGAGAAGAATGGCACCAAGATAAGGCTTGGGCTTGCAAGACGGGTAAAAAAAAAAAAAAAAAAAACACAAAAAAAAGTTTAATTTTTATATTCAGTAGGAATTCAAGGAAAACTCAGTATGTTTTTCAAGCTGAACAGCACGTCAGTTTATTTTCTGCTTTATGAAATAATCCGACTGGAATCATCTCTGTGCATACATTCAGTAACTCTATTTCAACAGAAAAGGAAGCCCTACCCAATACCATAGATAGCTTTCACAAATATTGAAAGGATTGCTCTTCAAATACCACATCTCTGCAAGAGCAGCAGCCAGAAGGTGAATGCATCACCTCCATACATAAAGCACCCACTCTACTGCCACAGTGTTCTCTCTATGCAATAGTCCCTTCTATATAAGTATTAGCTTATTCAATAGCAGTATGGACACCCATAACAAGTGCTGTTCCCCAGGGGTCAGGACTGGATCCTGTTCTGTTTAATATATTCATCAACAACCTGGATAAAGTGACAGAGTGTACCCTCAGCAAGTCTGCTGATGACACAAAATTGGGAGTGGCTGACATGCCAGAAAGCTGTGCTGCCATTCAGCAAGACCTGGACAGACTGGAGAGTTGAGCAGAGAGAAACCCTATGAAATTCAGCAAGGGCAAGCATGGGGTACTGCACCAAGGGGGAATAACCCCATGTACCAGTACAAGTTATGGGTTGACCTGCTGGAAAGCAGCTCTGTAGAAGAAGACCTGGAAGTCCTGGGGGACAACAGGATGACCATAAGCCAGCACTGTGCTCTTGTGGCCAAGAAGGCTAATGGCATTCTGGGATGCATAAAGAAGAGTGTGTCCAGCAGGTCAAGGGAGGTTCTCCTTCCCCTTTACTCTGCCCTAGTAAGGCCACATCTAGAGTGCGGTGTCCAGTTCTGGGTTCCCCGCTTCAAGAAGAACAAGGAACTGCTGGAGAGGGTGCAGCAGAGGGTTACAAAGATGATTAGGGGCTTATAACATCTCTCTTGATGAAAGACCAAAGGACTTGTCATCTTAGTCTGGAGAAGACCAAGGAGGATCTTATCAGTGCTTTTAAATACTTAACAGGCAGCTGTCCAGAGGATGGGGGCCAGTCTTGTTTCAGTGCTGCTCAGAGACAGGACAAGACAAAATGGGTGCAAACTTGGAACATAGGAAATTCCATCTAAACATGAGGAGGAACTTCTTTACTTTGAGGGTGTCAGAGCACTGGAATGGGCTGCCCAGAGAGGTGGTGGAGTCTCCATCCCTGGAGACATTCAAAACCGCCTTGGACACAATCCTGTATGACTTTCTCTAGGTGAACCTGTTCTGGCAAGGGGTTGGACTAGATCTCCAGAGATCCCTTCCAACCGCTACCATTCTGTGATTGCGTAATACAATGTTGATTTATAGCAAGATGTCCACAAAAGAAAATCATGAGGAACTTGCACATTCACATTGCTGGTGACATAATTCTCCATTAAGAAATGAGCCATTCACTGAAGTCAGTGGAAAGAGTCTCTATTTGTAAATGAGAGCCTGCAAAAATAGCTATGTACTGCGCTCTGAACAGCTCCAGCTTGCATGGATTGACTCTTCAGAAGTTGTGTGCAGATTCAGACAGCTTTGAGTCTTCACATCATTGAGACGGACCATGCACTTTGCACAGCTCCCATTGCATTTTTGGGTGGCTAGATGCCAATATGAAAAACAACAGTTTCTCTCAAGACCCTGGATAAACACTGAGTTTAAGCAATTTGAAGTTTCATAACACATCCATCCTGGCTGAATCAATTAGTATTTTCTACTGATGATACCAAGGTCTCCTTTCTGGAGACCACTGAGTGCTCTAAAGCAGCTGTGTCACTCACAAGGGCACCAACAGTTTCTTTAATAAGTAATTTTTAAACCACCTACCACACTCAACCATTCATGTCTGTGGTGCTCATCTGCTGCTTTACAGAGGCCCTTTGTTAAGGCACAACATGATTCACTGGAAGCTCTCTCTAGGGTGAGCCAATTTTCACAGAATATGGCTTTAACAAATTCTACATAGCCAACTGGAAAATTAAAACTGTCGCTCTTTCTCTCAGATTTATTAAGGTTGAAGTGGTCTTTAAGTGTGTCTTCTCAACATGCTGGTGCTATCTAATTGATGATAAATTAAGAGTTTGATCAGATTTTCTTTCACAGGAATTGACCTGGTGATTAGAGACTATGCCCTGTGTGTTACTTCAGTGCAAGAAAAAAAACCCAACAATGGTAGCTTTGGGTGCTTGATGCAACCTGACCTATTAAACATCACTCAGTTTTACTGTTGACTAGGAATGACTGCACAGCATACTCGCTTTTGATTTGAACTGTAATAGCTAGTGTTTAAATAGCTTTACATTGTGATGTCCTGAAGTGCAAAGGGGCAGACTAGGTGAGGCAAACGTGAACAGCTCTGCGCAGTTCCCCAAGGTCATGATGGCAGCTCCTCTAAAGTCTTCCTGACAGAGGCAGGAACACCATCTGATTACATTTTTCCTCCAAAAGACAACAGCACAGTTTCTAAGCAGGGAAGGGTAGCTAATCATGGTAAAAGCGAGATCTACCTTCACAAATACCAATTCCCCTGTCTGGTAACCAGATATTTCCTAAACTAAGTACAGAAAAGGCTCAGAAGCCCACACCAACTTTCCTTCAGGGCACCTGCAGGATCTGTAGGAATACCCCCACAGGGAGAAGAAGAGCATCACCATGGAGGCATCTTCTACCCAGCACCTACAGAGTAATCCTTCAATCTCTTCCCATGCAGGGCAGCCAGGCACTAACCTTACCACTGCTGCTTTGACCCATTATCAAGGCACTGGAATCACTGGACAATATTGACAAGTTCAGCCCAATATCCTCTGTGCACTCAGTTGCAAGACACTTCTCAGACACACAATACTGATGGCTGCAAGTCTCCCATGTGCCTGGGGAGATCCTGAAACAATCATGTGTTCGTTTCAGGGAAATTATTGAAAGAGGGACAGGAAACAAATATAATCCACAAGAAAAAATAGTTTCTATTTGAGCATAACGGATAGCCCCAGGGAAGATGACAACCTTTGTGTGTTTGTCGATAGAACAAGCCTATGATATGACTGGGCTGCAAGAGAAGCTAATGAATTTCTGCAATTATTACAGAAGGTCTGCTCAGGAGAAGCTGGAGATTAGTGTCATTGCTCAGGCAGCAGAGTTGGGGATCTGAAAAAGAGGACAAACCCAGGCACTCTAATTCAAGAAAGATCTAAATCAGACAGGTACAAAGAACCATAGGTGTTTAGCTAATCTCATAAAAGGACACTAAAATTAGCTCATTTTGGTTTGCAAATGAAAGATCAGAGGTACAATTACAGCCTTTGTATAGATCAAGATGACTACTACCATCAGAACCTTCCTATTCTTACACTGAGAGCTGGAGTGGTCCCTGTCTCCACCAACAGCGTGTAAGAAAAAAACAAAACAAACCAAACAAAAAACAAAAGCAGTAGTTTTGGCACAAGAGGAATTTTGCATATACATTTCCAGCACAAACTCATTGATTAGATAAGTGTCTAAGCGTTAGATGAGAGCAAGTCTGGAAAAGCTTTCCAATAGGAGGAGAGGGAGACATAGGCATCCCTCATTAAAGGGTGCCCTACTATGCAGAGAGTGACACTGTGACAGAGCCAATAGCAGCTTGGTCTGGATTTCATTTGCTTCTGCAAGAATATCTACATCAGCATCATTTTCTTCTCACGGATGACTGTCTTCCTTCTGGGAGGCTGTTTGAGCACATCCCAGCAGCAGCACCTGCTTGCAAGTTCCCTGAACAAGACTGGGATACTTCCTCAAGCCAAGATTCTCCATTAAACTTTCAGATACTCTCCTTTTTCCCCTGACCCCACACAGAAATCTGTGTGGATACCAAAAGCCTCAGTAGCATCTGCAAAGCTGTTCATATTTTTCAGTCTCCTCATCAACAAACATTTCCATGAAGCAATTGCAAGTTTTTTTCAGAAGGGGGGGAGGAAGGGAGCAAGTTTAATATATCACAAATTCTACAGTTTAAGGGCATGATAGAACTAATTTAACTTTATGTTAAATTATACAACTGCAGGCATGCCAGCACAATTTTATCATTCATACTTAGCCTAATAAAACCTCAGGCCTTTAATTTATCTCTACTCCAGTACCATCCTGCGTCACAAAAGGGTTTTGCCATAGAGCAGAGGTCAGGCTAGCTGCAGAGCACCATGAGCTGTAAATACAGCTGACTGGTTTCAGCAGCTTCCCTGCAGGACTGACATCAGGATGCTCTTTTCTAAGGATAAATCAAAGCACAGCACCTGAGAGCTCCTTTGCTTTCATGCTCTGTACAACTGCTTTGCTGTTGAAAATGGGCACAAAGCCACATAAAGCTATGATGGGCAAGTCTCAGCTGGGTTTAGCACAGTGCCACCAACACACAGCAATAACTTGGGGTTCATGCAATGGCTGCTCTTCACAGGACAGGAGGAACAGCCTTCCTTTTGTTCTAACACCCAGGTCCATCCCCTCACTCCTCTCTGCATGGCCTCCGTTCCAGCTGCAATGATACCTCCCTTCAGCTCCCTCACTGATTTCCTCCTCAGCATGCCCCAGGGTCTGGGCACACAACCCACACCTATTTCTTGCACGCACAGGGCAGCAGCACCGCCCCAGCCACCTCAGACAAACTCATGGCCATAATTCAGCAGCTCCATCACCACTTGCCCTCAAAGGGATCACAACACCATTAACTGGGTTATTTTACAGTATCTTCTGCAGGATCTCCACTTTTTTTTAAAATGCTCCAAATACAGCACACCTCATCTAATTCCACCCCTTCCTCAGAGCTCCCATCCAGATTTTTTGGTGGCACCACAGCACAGACAAGAACAGGAAGCAGCACAAGACAGGAAGCAGAAATTTTTGCCCATAAGATGCATCAGCTACCATTATCCCCAAAGCCTAATACCTTCCAAGGCCTTGGCAACAGATACCTTTAATTTCCTCCATGCACCAGAGCAGACAGCAGCAGGTGATGCAGAAAGGAATAGGAGCCCTCAGACCTTACTGAAACTGGCTGGAGCACAGTGACATTGCTGTGACATAGCTCTTACTGTCTAGTTTAAATCCAAGTTATTATCAATCTCACACATTTTCTGGGGCAGTAGCAAGCACAGCATAGAGGCAAGTCAAGCTTTGAGATAGTCAGGACTAATACATGAATTCCCCTTTTGGCAAGCTGCATTTAAAGGACCTCCTGTAGACCACTCAAGCGCTGCAAAGCGTTTAAGTGGGGGAAGCTGGCATCCTCAGGATTTACTCAGCTTCCCCAGCCCAGTCCCAAATTGCCTGTAAAAGGGCAGAGCTGTGTACCAAGCAGATGCCAGCAGCACATCTGACCCCAGGAGTCCGAACAGCTAGTGCTAGAGCTTGCATAACCTGCAAGACCAGCTGTATTTTAGTCCCTAGACCTGTAGGGATATGTGAGAGGTGTTTTGTACATCTTCTAGTTTATATATTTATTACACAGTTACCTGAGCTCAGCATGCCAACAGATCCCTGTTAGCCCCATATCCTCATACTCCTTTGGAGCCCCATTTTAAGTTGATTGTCCCAAGATGGGAATTCAACATGTTCTAGAAGATCCATGTGACTCCACTTCCCTGAAATCTGGGTGGATTTTGATTTCACACATCAATTTGCTAAGTGAGACCTTTCTACTCCATAGCTATTTCTCCAGCAGGATTCACAGGACCTTGCACTTGAAGCTGTTCCCTGCCAGTCATTCACCCCTCTCAAACTTCAAGCTCAGCCTGTGCACCAGTGACCCCAAACTGGGCAGGGTATAATTTCCACAATACATTTTAAGAGAATTTCAACTATAAGAAGCCAACAAGAAAATGAACAGCTGACTAAAGTGTGGTAAAACTGACATATTGCATGTTTTTGAGGAATGTTTAATTTCCCTTACTGATACAAACTATGCATTCATAAGCAGCTCAGTGCCCAACCAGCCTCCTGCCAGACCAAATCATTTTAGCTGGAAGATGAGAAACCACAAAAGTTCAAGGTTGCCACAACAGCAATCAGGCTTTAGGTCTGGAAATACTATAGGCAAGTAAGCAAAATATCTCTCAGCGTCAGGACATTCAAGATTTAACTTCACCTAATAATGCCAGCCACGTGCGATCTGCATGCTCAGCAGCATCATGGGCAGAGGGAGGCACGTGCCAGTGCCTGCTGGAGACAGCAAGCACCCAGCAGGATGGGGTCTATGTGAGCTCTGCAGTGGTCCCAGCCCCAAATGGCACAGGAGCACAGGGCTTTAGCATCCATGGGACGGAGGGACCCACCAAGTACTAAAGGGTATGCTGGAGAGATCAATACTGTCTTTGATGCAAAGTTAGCCTTGAGATAGTTCTTACCTTAGAAGTTTTAACCTATCCCAGGATGAAAAGGACCATCAGAGCATCTCCTCCAGAATGAGAAAGGCTATGCATCTATGCTGCCCTGCTGTCTCTACAGGGACATCTCAGATGGCAACCTGTAGAGCTGCACTAAGTAGGCACATATGGCCAGGGACCACCTCCAAAGCAGTAGCATTAATTCTGTTCCTGTGCCAGACATATGGCATTTTACCTTTTGTTTAAATGGCATCAGCTTCTATTCCCATATTGTTCCTATATCTCCCCCTTTATTTTAAGCTGCAACAGAGCAAGATTGTTTTCAAAGGAAAAGTTTGTAGCCAAACAAATATCTCCGTGTCATAAGATGAATGATTATACAGCTAAAGCAGTGATGTTTTCAGGATTAATCTTACCTAAATATTTCATTTCTTCAGTTTGAATTATGAACCTCTTTACATAAATACTGATAGAGTTTATAGATCATTTCTGAAAGCAAAGTTTGATTAAAAAAAAAGAAGTAGAAAACCACTCAGGGAAGGGGATTTCAGTCTTATCTAAAAGGCAGGTTTTGCTATCTACCAAAGAACCCATGGCAAGATGATAGATAGGTCACTTATTTTTGATAGCGTTTTTATTTTGACTGAGAGGACTATCCTAAGTCTTGTGCTACTTTTGCCATTGTTGGATTAATATAATGAAACATTTATTTGAGTATAAAACCATTAAGCATTGTCAGGAACTATCTGGGACTCGCCAGTCTGCAAGGATTTGGCACCATGTGCACCTCCTGTATTGTGGAATTCATTGAGAGCTGTCAATACACATTTCCTTCAGAAAATTAGAAAGCATAAGAAACCCCATGGCAGACAAGATGCAAAACTGATGAGCTTCAATCAGTATAAATTAGCACCTGCAAAAGATAAATCCAATCCACAAGGAAAGAAAATATCTATTATGCCTATCAGAAAAAAAATCTAGGTGCAACACAAACTTGAGGAAGTCACAAGATTGTTATTTACAGCAAGACATGCTCAGCAACCAAAGCTTTGCAACAAACCAAGACTCTGCGAAGATATACTTAGACGCCACAAAGATGGGTCTACACCATCACAGGTAGGCAAACCCAACTCTGTTGTGCACCAAACTAGCTCTAGTCTACATTCACAGACTCTCTTCCTGGCAGAATCAAGACAGCCACAAAGAGGGTTGTATCCAAGTCCTGAGCTGCAGCAACACCTACACCAGCTGCTAAGGGCAACAGCACAGCTCTAGCACCAAGCAGACAGCAGAGATCGTGAGGGGGAAACAGCGGCAGGCAACACCAGAGCACAACATTCCATGCCTTCCGCAATGCAAAAATGGGGTCCCTCCACTTAAACTGCAGCACTCACCACAGCGGTCTCCTCCGGGTCCAGCAGCTCTACCAAAGACAGACAAGGTGCCTCCTGTGTTGGTGCAAGCTCTTTGAAATACGATTGGGTATCAAACCTTTTGCTGTGCCCTTCTCACACAGCCTGTCTCTCTCTAGACAGCTGCCAGTCAGGGCCCCATCCTTCTCAGATGTTAGTTAACATGTAAGAGCTCCTGGAAAGCCCCCAGATAGCACAAGCTGTTGGGGAGCAGCCTGGGAGACCATGAAGGCAAACCTCTTCCTCTGGTATGGGACACTTCTGATCTGACTTTTCCTGAAGCCCCTAGTTTGGAGTTCTCACTGATCTTCCCTCCCAGTGCTGTGGCCTGTGTGCTGGCCCCTGACATCCCAGATACTTTTCATCTGTAGTCTGATCTGCAGTCTTTCTCCACCCACCAGGCAGGGCCATCCATGCCCTGATTTCTCACAGCTGTCTCCCACTTGCTCTGAAGACCACCTTGTCAGACCCTGCAATGACCAGGGATTGCTACAGAACTTGGGCTACTTGTCTTAGTAGAGCCAATATAGAAAAGCCTCTCCCACATACTGCTGAGTGTATCTCATCCCCAGGTCCTGTCAATGTTGCTTGCACCAAAGCCAAATGCTCAACCTCCAGATGGACACGTCCAGCTCAAAGGCTGTTGAAGGGCTAACCAGAAAAGAAAATGTTTTAGAACTTCCAGAGAAGCAGTTCTGCAGGAAATTTTTGTCTGTTGTAAAGGTCCAACAGGGTCTATTTTTCTCCTATAGGTTGATGTGCAGCCAGGACAGAGACCCAAACTGGACTGGAAATACTCTAATAGACCATACAAATGAGAAAAGGAGGTTGATGTCAAGGACAACCACAGCCTGGTATCACCAGGCAACCCAGCAGGTGTCATAAGCCAACAAAGTTATGAATTTCATTTAGATCTTTACATTCTTATTACAGCTGTACAATCCAGGTAGCAATGTCATCCAAAAGCTCACTCTTAACTAGGAGATAAATACCATTAATTACCAGCAGGCCTGAGAATATCTCCTTTCCCCACTACTCCAGCTTCTCGGGCACTTTGATAAACTCTGAGTTTCCTCTTGCAGGGGAAGGGTTCATATCTGCAAAGTGTTAATAGCTTTCAAAATAGCTTGTACCAGATAAGTTTATCCTACATCTTAGCACTTTAAGAACAGCAGCTCCAAGGATATTTTTCCCCAAACAATTTATCAAGATTTAGATCAGATTTGGGCTCTCTATTCCAGCTTGACTTGCCCAATTTTTCAGCATTCTGTAATAAAACCCCAAGAGGCCTGTGACTCCCACACATGACATCATCTGCTTTCAAGACACTCCTGTGTTATGAAATGAGAAGGTAACTGTGTCAGGCAATAAGCAGGAAGAGAATATGTCGTCAATACAAAAGAAATAATTAAAACTCAGCAATTTATTTGGGAACATGTATGTGCTTTTGATGGTGAGAGAATGTCATCCCTGGCTTGTTTAATCTCAGGACGCGCTGATGTATTGTGACACTTTGTGCTTTTCGGTGCCACGCATTTCCATCCGTTTCGTTCACTCGAGTAGGGCAGGCTTTCCAATGGATTGTCACCATTTAGTAATTACAAATATAAATGTCACCGCTGTCAAATAATATAACGCACCTCACGCATCAGGACACAAGCTGTTTAAAATCAAACTATTATAGTAAAGCCGCCACTCTGTGCATACGCCTTGATTAAATTCATAGGCATTAATCATTTTTAATAAAAACTGAATTTTGTCAAGGCAGCAATGAACTTTCCAGAAGACACAGGAGTGAAATGATGTTTCCAGAAGGCACTGTTCCTCCAGGCATTGCTTTAGTACTGGAGAACAGTTGAGTACACTATGTATATCTGCAAAAAGCATTTTATAAAAGTGACTTCCATACAGCACTTCAATGCTGCAAAAGCCCTGGAAGCTGCAACTCTCAACATATGGCAGCTGCTCACCTGAGCACAAGCGGAGCCATCACGATCAGTAGGGTTGTCTGCATAAGCACAGCCCTGGCAGGCCCAGGCTGAGGTCCACGGTAATTGGTTTTACCACGCTGTCAATCCCACTCCCAGGAAGAGGTTTCCCTGCCAGCCTGCTCAGTGCCAAGACAGTTTCTATTTTCCACACTGTCAGTCTCAAATCCTATAAGATTTCAGACTGTAGAAGATAGATTATCTCGGCGGCATTATGACGGATGCACTGCTGAGGATGTCCAGTTACTCAAAGAGAAAGGGATAATTTTTTTTCCCCTATGCCTTTCTATCCACGTCAGATCCATTTGCCATCCACTGCTTCATTCATCTATGTCACGCCTGGGAACTACAACTCTACTGAAGGGTCTGTGGCACGCATTAATTAATCAGAAACATGGTTTGATGGAAGGATTTTGCTTCTTTATCTTTCCAGAGAAGGAATATCCTGGGAAAACAAGCTATGATTATTTCCCCTATATATTAAAGAAGTTATTCTACATCGGGATCAAACTGCAGTCACAGGGTGGAGCAGCCACTTGGCACAATGACAGATTGCTGTATCAGTCATACCTGTGAACCTTATTTACAGAAGTACCACCACAAAAATATTTGAGCTGTCAGCCATTCCATTTTAAAAGCAAATACAGCTTAAAATATTTTATCTTCTGCAGAATTCACAACTTTCTTTTACAAAAAAACATGTGCAAAATAGGTCTCTCTCCTCACAGTCCTTCAACTCCTGCCTGTGTTTTTCAATAAAAGTCTTAAAAACGTGAAGTATTTGACAAAATACAGGCAACAACATTGATCTCTTAGGAGAGTCCAACTCTGAGACCCATAGCAGATGAAAGAGGAGAGAAATCTCGTTTGGAGACAGATACGGCTCAACCTCACCTTGCTGCACATCCAGCCAAATCACAGGCTGCATTCTGGATTTACACCATTGGAGCTGTTACACCATCACTGCATCAGCCTGCACTTAAAACACTGGTTTCCAGGTGCTGCTGAGTCTTGCCCAGTTTGAGATGAACAGAGACACTAGTGCCAGCCATGAGGACAGCCTAGGACATGTCAGAGCTGAAGCAGCTACCCAGAGTTAGACCAGACCCAGAGACCAAATCTCTTTCCCTTCCACCTGACTTAAAATTCAATGAGAGCTCAGAGCTGCCCCCCATGAATTAGCCATAGACACCCCTGCCGCT
Organism: Ceryle rudis; assembly: GCA_033439905.1. Lineage (NCBI taxonomy): Eukaryota > Metazoa > Chordata > Aves > Coraciiformes > Cerylidae > Ceryle > Ceryle rudis. Next base: position 27,177 of record JAAGNO010011045.1, on the reverse strand, counting down.
CCCTCCCATGCCCTCAGGCCCATGCTGCTCCCTTCATCGCCCCAGTACAGCTGCATGTGCATATGCAGCTGCACAGCAAAAGCAGACTGAGGAACTGATCTGGGCTAAAAATAGGGGCAACTCTTTGCAAATAGTCCCTTAAATTAGATTCGGAAGATACAGCAAAACTCTGCTTTAATAAGGCTGGTCTAAGGAGAATGACATGCCTCTTGGTGGGGAGCACCCACCATGGTACCCTTAGCTCCCCCCAGGAGATGCAAGGTTCCTCCACACTGCCCTCGTGCATATCAGCATCACACACCGTAGAGCCTGTGGTCCTCAGCAACACCACAGTCCTGCCCTGGGTCACTCCCAACCATCCACAGCCAACCTCACCAGACAGATATAAAGCATTGCAAGGCAGCTCCTCTCATCCTCCCCAAGGATACCTTGTGGCTTTATCACATGATCTTAGCCAACAGCAAAAGCTCTTAGATTTTGGAGTTCACTGCTTCTTATAAGCTCTCCTGATCAGATGAAACATGCATCACTACATTCCATAAAGGTCACCTCTCTACAGCCAGAGAGAACTAGACAGGTAAAACACAAAAAAGGCAGAATTTGCAATAAATGCAAGAGCCAGAGTCCACAGCGCCTCCCCTTGCAACCTCCCTGCCCCAAGTCAAGCACATTAACCAGCTCTGCAGCTCAACCTCCTCTTCCTAATATAAAAGCGTATCAGGAAACTAACTCTGCCAGGACACAGACCACATTGCCACCTATCAACAGAATTAGCACTGCACTTTATACCTCAAAATCTCTCTTGAGTGCTTGTTACAAACTCAGGTCAACATCTGACTTCCCTAGCACCAAGTGGAACAGCTCTACTGAAAACCACTTGAACTGCAAGAGCTTGTGATGGCACATCCCCCCTCTCCCCAAATGTTCTCCCTGAAAAAAAAATGAAAAATTTCACCACATTGTAGTAGGTTAGAATGCCCAAATGGAAGTACTTTTAGTGCTTTGGTCTTTTTTTTTCTTCTTTATAGACAATGAAAAAAACTTCTCTATATGGTAGAACTATAAAAACATTAGGGATAGCTTCATCTACTCTGCTTCATAAATCACCAGCAAAATTGCCCTGTGCAGAAAGCCCTCACTGCAGCCAGGCTGGGGAAGGCAGAAAGAGCAGAGCTCAGCATTGTCACCCATCCACCTCAGCCAGCAGGGCTGGTTAGCAGCCACAACCTGTCAGACCGTGATCTCAAACCATGATGTGTCTTGCCTTTCACTTTTTAGACCCTGTTTTTAATGTGCATGGTTGAAGCTGGTTGCGTTAGTTTCAGAAGGGATAACAGGCCCTTAGCAGTCCCCAACACTACACACCTGGAAGCACTTGCTGCTGGGGTGTGATGAGACATCCCCTACTCTGAACCATCTGTTATCAATGAAAGCCAGAGCAGCACCCGAGCTTTACAATCAAAGGGAACCTTCTTGTGGAGCACTGCAGAAAGGATGCTCTGCAAAACACGGTTTTGCCCTGGACGTGTAATATGTGAGCTCACTAAGATGACATGGGTGTTACTTGCAGGCTTGGAGCCCCAAAGCCCCTGTATGTGGCCAGCTCAGGGGCTGAGAGCAGCATGCCCACTACAGCATCCCCAAAGTGGCCCTAACTTGCACTGGGGTGGATGTGCACCTAGATTCTCCCTCCTAGGGCAATCCAGAGAGCAGAGCATCCTTCTCACCTCCATAAACCCTGCACAAGAGAAGAAGGAGGGAGTACTGGGCCTGTTTCTGTGTGGCTTGGAAAAGCAACCACCCTGCTTGGAAGGATCCAGGAAGTAAAAAAGTAGTTTTGCTGAAGTGATGGCTGTCCACGGTGCTTTAGCAATAACACAGCCATGGAACTGAGCGCCCATCCCCACGATTATCCTTCTGATCTGAATCTGAAAATCTTTTAAAATCCCTTTCGTACACCTCTATTATTTTAACCACTTAGCCATCATGTTCCAGTATTGATTTGAACACATACCAATTATTTAAGTCAATTGCCTATTAAAATTCATTTTTGGTGAAAGGTCAAACCTGACAATTGAAGCCAGATGCAGTACATTATACCTATCAGTACTGTGATCTGCACGCAAGTTCATTATTGTTTCTGCAGAATTAATTTCTTTTGCCAGGTTTTGCTCTGTACGCCACGTCACTATTACAGGCTCTAGTAATTAAGAGGGATTTCTATCTTTTTTAACAGAAAGCTTTAAATACTGCAGTCTCAAATAAAGATATGTAAAAAAGCATCGGGGCTTACTTACCTATAGCATGGTGCTCCTGCTGTTTGGAGAGAAAGGAAAAGGAATTAAGTTTGCGGCTGGATGTGCATTTTATTCAGTTACAGAAGATCTGAGGAGCTTTAAGGCTCCCTGTAGAGAATAACAGCGATAAGTGGTACCCTTCTCCCAGGCTGCCAGCAACATCCTGGCTGCACAAGTAGGACTACATCACTTGTGAAGTGCTGTGACTTTTGGGCAGATGTTAATCCACTTGAAGCCCATCAAGAGGAAAAGGCCACAGGAATGGCCTCTCTGTGTCACCGTGAAACTTCAGTCAACTCCTGATGAAAGGTAGAAGTACAGCAAAGCTCAGAGTAAAATCAGAGTGGTTATGTTGCTCTCCCTTCTCAGCCAGAGCCGGGAAATCCAACCCTGACTTCCTCTGGGTTGCCCTGGGGTAGCACTTGATTTTAAGGTCCTAGAAAAATAAAGACCAGTTACTCATGTGTTGCTCTGCCACTGCTTGCAGGTGTGTTTACCCCAACACACCCACTGCCCCTTGCATCTTTATTTTATGTAAAAGGATACAAGTGGCTTATGCAGCAAAAGGGGCATAGGCACACAGGGGAAACATGGCATTTTCTCCCAGAGTCTCAGATGTGTTTTGTTTCCTTTGAGATTGATTCTGTAACTGTCTTGAGAGAAAAATTAATTTTCTTTCCAGCTATAAAATCACTTGAAAGGAAGCCAGCAGTTCCAGTGGGAAGTTCTGGCATTCCCCTGGGAAAACTGGAAACAAGCCAAAATGGAAATTTTCATTTTAAAATGCCAACTTGAAATAGTACATTTGCATTTCTACCCTCCAATAGCAGGCAGAGTTTTCCTATTTACATGTTTTTTAAACAGTTGTGTTTTGGTGGAAGGAGGGGGCGTTTGATACTTCTGATAGGAAAATTTGATGTCTGACCATCTCTGAACATCTGAAAGTGTTTTGAACTCTTTGCAACACAGCCTACCTTCTCATTTCAGGCTGCTAGAAGTTGAACAGATCAAGTCAACAAATTTTAAGCATCTTAGGAGTAGTTCAGTTCATTATGTTACTCCCAGCCCAAGGAATTACCTCACTTGCACATTGTAGCAACACAGACCAAGGCTGTACTTTAATTACAGCTAGTTCCATAGTTCTTCCAAGATTTCCTAACAGAAAATGAACTTTTCTTGATAAAAGTTAAAACTTTTCTTCCTAAATTTCTCATTACTTTCTTGTAAAAATATTTCTTTTCAGTGGAGCTCTAGAAAATCTTTCCAATTTCCTTATATTGTATGTGCTGAAGAAAGAAGCCTGCCAGTCTCCAGCGGGTCACACCAGAAGCAAGTGAGAGCCTGTGGGTGTCACAGGGATGGTGCATGGGTGGGTACGACCCTTAGCTCTCCATCCCCAAGGACAAAGGACTCTTCATCCTCTTATCTGTCACAATCAATGGCATTTTTGTCTGCTGTTGAACAAAATTGGCATTTCTCATGGCATTTGCAACAACAGTGGAATGGCTAAATTTACTGCCTCTCAGCAAGGGTAAAAAGGTGGGGGGAGGTGGTTGGCACCTCAAAAGTGATTCGCCTGAACATTGGCCACTGGATTTAACATTTGCATCCCATATCCCATATTCCCAGTCCCACAGAAGGGCTGGACTTTGCTGCCTGGCTGACAGCGGACGATGGGACCTACGTGACTACTCTGAGCAGCTCTGCTTCCAGATCCCCTGTGTTTGCACGGGCTGAGGAAGAATCCCAAGGGGGCAGGAAGGGAGAAAGGGAATGGCAGGACCAGGGGGATGATTTTGACAGATGTCTGAAGCCATGCTCTGATTGCAGAAGAGGTCTGGGGGACATCCACAGCTTGCTGTTAGGTGGCAGAAATGTACCTCACTGGGGAAGATGGTTGAGAAATTCCATCCATCTCTATGACTGGCTCTAGGTGCATAGCCAGGAAAGAAAACTGACAGTAAAACTCACAGTAAAATAAGCAAAATGGTTTGCTTGTTCCCTTGCACCCACCCCTCTAGTTAAAACTGAGATAAAGGTCACTGAAATTAGAGAAAAAGTTTTCATTTTCAACTGATGTTCAGAGGAAGCAGAGTAGCCAACCTCCAGTTGACTTCCCTTCCCAGCTACTCATGTCCAGGAAGGTCTGGGATAGTGGCACTTGCGTAACACAAAGGACATGCTATTTCTTATTCCCCCAACAGCTCCCTCGAAATTAATCCCAGGGAAGAATATACAGAAGATTTGGTATCCTAAGAGGGAAGTGTTGGAAAGGTGCATGTGAAGGGGCTTCACCTAGAATAGATGTCGCTCTGCTGCTCATCTTGTGGGAAATGAGGTGTCTCCTGAAACCAGGAGCATTGAACAAACAGCCACAGAAAAGGAGGTTGAAGATGGGGAAAAGCATCAAAAAACAAGAGTTCTGTATGAAAAGATGCAGTGTTAATCCCACTTCTGATTGGGTTGTGTTTAACCTCTCTTTGAAGTTATTTGAAAACAGTTCTGTGGACACAGCCTCTAGAAGGGACCAGTGGAGGGGATCAAGTTGGTCTCTGGGGCCCATCATATTTCCAGTTGAGCTGTAGAGGCAACTTGTCTAAAGGCAGGTCAGGGCCTCTCTTGCATCAGGTTTTGTAATACAGGCATGTACCTGCTGGGAAGAGAGTGGCGTGACCAGGTCAGCAACGCTAGCAGATGGTGAGGTTCTTCCATCTCAGCACAAGCCGCAGGCATGTCTCAGGAGGAGGGGAGGATCAACACCTGCTCTTTGAGTCTCACATGGTTCCATGCAGGAAAAAGGATGATCCAGGAGCAGGAGACACACTGCCCAGGGCCTTGCCTCCCCAGCTGTGGTTGCTGGAGGCCACAGCAAGAGGTTTGCAGGACCATGGCTTTTGGAGACGCCCACTGGGGACTGAAACTGCTCCATTATCCAAGAGAAACAATAGGAGGGGCTAGTGCCTTGAAGCTATGTAACCCAGGGGTTAAATCCCAAATTCTGATAACCTCTCTCCACCTCTCTCCCTTCCTTAAAACAAGGACAAGAACCCAGCCCTGGGCAGGACTTCACCATCCATGACAGACCAGTACTGCAATAGCAAAGGGGAGGCATCTCAGAGCAACTTCCAAATGACTAAAATCAAGGAGTTACAACAATTTGGCTGAGCTCATCCCAGTGCCAGTGGGAGACAGTCCCCAGGTAGGGCACACAGCTGATGTGAAACCGATGCTACACTTGATCTTAGCTGAAAGGCCATTAAAAAGAAATCAGAAGAGACGGGCTAAAAGCAATTTATGGGGTTACAAAATGATGTATTACATGCACCATAGCTCCAGGTTTGCAGTAATTTTGGCTTGTATTGATTGAGGAGAGACTGGGGCATATTCTACCACCTTTTTAATTTCAGTCTGATTTGGCCACTGCTTGCAGGTCAGCAGGCAATTTGATGAGACAAAAACAAACCAAGCATTAGAGCAGCCTAAATCACCCGCTTTTAGAAGTACCTTGTAAATAACTTATAAGGATGAAAAAGGGGAACAAAATGAAAGGACTGGCTATTCAGGAAATCAAGACTGAAGTTTTAGGCTGGGAAAAAATGGTTTCATGGCACAGTTAAGAAGGAGTATCACTCACACATACCATCATTGCCTGCCTTTATTTTCCCAAACAAATATGCTGTCTTTTTCCTCATATTATGGTGCTAATTCTGATTCAATGTGAACTGATTAGATACCAAAACATAGCCAAAGTACACACGGTTTCTTACAAAGGCCTCTAATCATATCATTGCTGCAACGAGATGGATGACTTGGTGGGATTCCAGATCATTCAAACCATGTGATGATGGAGGATTGTCTCTATGCTCCAAGGAAAGGGACAGGCTGCAAATCTGAGTGTAAATCTCCTATAAGGCTAAATCAGGGATGCTTTTTCTCCTGGAGGTAGCGATTACAGTACTAAGTGTACCGCACATGGGAGGTGTTAGTGAATAGTGGAAACCCATCAGTAGTTGAGGTGAGGAAATTTCCCATTGACTGACATCAGGGAAGAAAATTTGCCATATATCAGATGATATTCAGGAGAAAAAACACAGGCAGAGGAAGTGGGAGGAATAGGTAATTTAATTTTTCATTCTGCTGGGCTTGCAGGGGTCCCCTTCTCACAAAGCTGCATTAACGTGCATGAAATCCCATTCCCTTTCCCCTCCCCCTGCTAGAAACCTGCCCCATGCACTACCTGTAACTTCTCAAACATGTCCACAGCGTCATGAGGAGGGACGTGGTAAAAGGGAGAATCGCTTCAAAGCGATGAGTGTACCTGACTACAAAATGCCCTCAGTGTGGAGGCTACAGCCCTGAGCTCACCTCTGCTGTGTTTGCATATTGATTGCTTATCGGGCATGGGCAAAGGTCTAAGTAAAGAAGATCAGTTACGTAGTTTATACCAGCCATCAGGTGCTGGATGTAAATGGATTTTCCAAGTTTACTGTGACTATCAAAAGCTTGAACTCTGATGCGCACAGGGAAAGAGAGACATGGAAATCTCTGATTGGACTAATTATCACTTTCCTGCAAGAAGGCTTCTCTGATCTCTAATTGCATGTTCATTTCAGTCTTTTAATATCGCACCTCCGAGGCTCTTTTCTACTTTCTGCAGGTAAAGAGAGATGTGACCTTGTATTCTGCAACACGTGTTAGTAGAGCGGCATATGTGATGTCCAGGTTTACTGGGGCTTGGGAGGGAGTGGAAAAACTCACTGCATTTACTCCAGAGCAAGAAATTGCTGAGGACCCAGTTCTTTATTTCTGGCTAGCAGGGCCTTTGATCAAATAGCATCCCACGCAAGATGAAGTCCCACAGTTTTAGTTCAGTCTAGTCAAGTGGAGTGAGGGAGGATAACATCTCTTTCCATGGGCCTGTGGAAATGATAACCTGCTCCCAAACATACAGGTGTGCTGGGAAGGCCAGCCTAGGCAGGCTCGGGTGGAATCTCACAGCTAGCCCAGAAACTGCTCAGCTCAGCTGACAGTGAACCTGATTCCACCCTTCTAATAATTAGTTGTACAATCAAATGAAACTACCTGAGCATCTTGTTCCTTTGCTTCAACTCCAGAAGTCAAAGACCTCAAAAGTTATTGGCAGTTTTAATTAAAACTAGCTTTGAGATACAGAACTACCTATAATGGTTATGGTTCATTCTAGATAATAGTGTAATAACCCTCTCTCATATTAAATACAGCAGCAATACTGTTCACCAGAGATGAGGACATTAGCACAAATAATCAGCTCCACTGTCATAGAGAGGGCACAGAAGTCACGAGGGGGTCTAAAAAGATTGCATAAAAGGCATTTGCTCCTGAAAAAGAGATATCTCTATCCAGCATCCTTCCCAGAAGGCCCCTGAGTCTCCCACAGATTAGTTCAAACTCCTCGTACTCTCTCAGCAATGTGCTGCAGGTGGGAGGCACTTGCCATGGCCTTGTCCCTGCCCAGGAACTGGCTGCACCATCTCAGCTGGGCGATCTCATTCACATGGGCCATTTGTCACCAGCACAGAGCTTTAGCTGGGAGGGCTGCAGGCACAACGATCGCAGAGGTGGCGACAGTTTTAGTCCTGCTCAGTTTTTCTGATTCCAGGCCCCCAGCTCTGCCCAAGGCATTGCAGCTAATGCAAGGCTCAGCTCACAATTTAGCCAGAACTTAACATGTGAGTAGGATGATAATTATAATTGTTGTTTTGCTGCATTTCAGAGCTGGGGTGGCCATGCTGCTCCAGCAGAAGGGCTTTGGTTGGACGCCCGTAAGGTTCTGCCTTGGCCTGGAGATGCAGAGAGCCACTACAGATTAGCAGACCCTTGCTCTGAAGCAGTGAAGCCTAATGACTCTGCAAACATACCCGTGAAGGGACATGGAGAAGGTACTTTAGCAATATCCACCTTCTGCTTACTTATAAATCCCCAGTGTGGCTGCAATTAACTAAAGCTCCCTTCTGTTGATTTAAATAGGACATGCCTTTTCCCTTGTGTAAATCCACTGAAGTCAACACATTCAAGGAAGCCACACGAGGAGTGAATTTGACCTAGGGAAGTTAATTTCACAGTCTCAGGTGGACACTGGAACTGTCCAAGTCAACTGGCACTTGCAGCACTAGCCCAATGCAATTTTATGGGGCAATGAAAAATTTGTTTCCTCATACAAATGACAACCAAGTCTTCAGTTCATTTTCTAGGTAAGTATCTTACATTCATCTGAAGCACTTTGAGCTGCTTTGATTTGATTTGAAGGAGGCCTTTTGGGGACAATGAAAAGAGTCCATTTGAAGGAACTCTAGTTGAGTATCACAAGGTAAAGGCATCCAAGATCACTTACTTCTTTTGAAAACCATGCCTCTATTCTTTCTCAAAATACTAAGCATATGCATGGAGCTCACTGAAACAAGTTTTTGCTCAAAAGACCATTTCAGTGAAAACTGATTTTTTTAAACTAACAAAACAAAATATGGCAATATTTCTCCTCTGAGAAAAATTTTAAAAAATAAACCCTACTTCCTTAGAGTTCTTATTCCTTCTTTATCCTCTGCCTCTAATTAGATAATAAAGACAAGTGAAAAAAAATACTGGGTTTGTACTCAAAATCTGAAAACATCTTCACAGGATTTTTTTCAAAGCTCTTGGGGAAATGCTTAGCCTTCCGACAGATGATACATACCTTACTTATAGAACTATAAGCTCCTGCTAACTTGAAATCCCTCACATATGAAATGCACTTCAGTGGCCATTCTGTTCAGGAACAGTTCATCCTTGGGAAAATATTATTGCTGGAATGCTACGTGAGTCCACAGCTTAGAGCTGGAAGATGCATTTAAATTCTCTAAAGAGGCTTTAGGAATTCATAACAGTGCCTGATCTACCTTTGGGGGAAGCAATATGTCTTTTTTTTTTTGCACTGCAACAGCTGAAAGCATTAATTGGTTGATCTTTTCGCCAACAATTCATTAGATTTCATTATGTGCCTTTTACTTGTCTGTTCTGTTGCCCCAGTGCCTTGCAAAGTATTTCTGAGCTGCAAGAATGGCATCTCTGAAAGAAGGAGAGGGGCTCTAGCAGTTGCTCTGTTCCCAAAGAATGAAAGCAAAGTCAAAATTAAATGGGAGAACAACTGTCACCACAATGATAATCAAACTGCAAACTATATTAGCATTTTTCATCTGGAAACTCTGTAATGAGGCAACAAGATACGTGTCTTTCAACAAAATCATTGTGTTATAATGGGAGTGCCCTAATGTGTTCAGTAAGAGAAACTGTTGTTAAGACTGACTTAAATGGAAGAGCACAAGCAGAAGGGGTAGCCTAAATGACTGTTAGGCTCCATGTTTTCTTCCCCAGTCTGGAAGATTAGGATCAGTGTGGTCATAGTGAGATGCAAGTATAAAATCCAGATCTGCATTTCAGGTTTTCCCTCAAGAGATGGGGAATATACAGAGGAAGGCTTTTGATTTGGATTCATTTTGTAAAGGAATTGTGTAAGTCTCTATCTGTTCACCGTGGTTCCAACAAGTAAATAACCTCAGACTCTCTGATCCCTGAGGAATGATGATTTACAGCACTGGTAATGTGCACTGAAGAAAAATACAACTTGTTCCTGAAAACCGCTGATTAAAGCGATCATAGCAAAGCAAAATAACTCAGGGCTTCCTCCTTTGTATCGCTCATCCCTGCTTTACCCCTCGTTACTCCACTCAGCAGCACTGGCTCCAATTTAATCTGCAGGAAGGGCATTTGTCCACAATGCTGATCAACACAGTTCAGCATTTGCAAACATTTACCAGTGCCAAGGGACTTTCTGATGAAGATTTTAGCAGAAATATTTTAAAGAAAATTAATTGCTAAAATATGAACTTTCACAGAGACAGCAGCAGTAGGAGAAAAAAAAAAAAAATAACAAAAGCATAGTATCCACTGCCTGCTCACTGCGCAGTAGCACTGTGAAGGGTAAGTGCTATTGAAGCGGGAGGGAAGTACAGCCTGGCAGATCGCTTTAGTCCTGTCTCATCCACCATCCCTGCCACAGTCTCTGCCAGGAGTCTGTCATGGGGAAGATCCATAAAGGACAAAAGCTACTAGTAATGGAATTGAGTATTCAATTCCCATTTGGGAAATTGAAAATCTTCTCATGGCCTGTCTTCCTTCTCCTGTTGCCTCCCTGCTCTGCCCAAGGAACTCCTCTGACGCTAAGAGTGTATTAAAGCCTTCACGGAGAGCAAGGACTTGAGCACAGAATGTGTGGGGTCAGCTTCAGGAACCCAGACCATTTCATTTCTAGATATTGAGACGCACAGGAAACTTGGGCTAGAAAGAACTCAAGAGCCTCCCCCCCCCCCCCCACCCCCACCCCCCCCCCCCCCCCACACATCCCCCCCCCCGCCGCGGGGACACCAACACACCCCACACCCCCGTGTCTGATGGCACACCACATCGGCATGAG
>JAAGNO010011045.1:0-16295 GCA_033439905.1 Ceryle rudis | reverse complement strand
TGTCTTAGGTACTGGTAGAGCTTTGTGGTTTCTATCACTTGCTTTGTATATTATTTCATTAGTATTATTGTTATTACCTGTTTGAGAAGACTTCCACTGATGGATGCTGCAAGACTCCCCAGGAAAACTACATTCATGTTGCCTCCACAGCCAGTACAAACTTCTCCTCAGACCTGCTATTTTGCTTCTCCATGGACACTGAGAACTGTTCAGTCTCCCTATGTCTGCTTTGCAAACACACGTGGCTTGCAAATCCCTCCACACAAACCACACTTCTTTCTGATGTGCTCTTCCATCTCCCAGAAATCCAGCAACTGGAAGCTGGAACGTGACCTGTTTGGATTAGAAACAGGGTACAAATTCAAAAAAAACATAGCTAGTTTAACAACTGGGACAATTTACCACAGTCTGTGGTGTCATCTATGATGGGCAGTTTAAAATTAGGATACCGGATGTTTTTAAATGATCACAGTGTTTCAAAAAGGAACTAATTCAGAAACATCTTCTAACTACTTAATGTTTAGCCTGCATTACTGTGCTATATTATTCTGTAATTGGTTGTTAGGTCAGGATTGCAACTGGGCAGGTTCCTCTTCCTTGCCTGATTAGCATGTCTTTCTCATTGCTCAGTGCGGGACTTGTTTTCTTCCCCCTGCAGATCTCCTGTGCACACCCCCTCACAACACAAACTTACTCCCTCTCCCCCAACAAGGCTCCAGCCCTTCGTGTGCTGAAGAGCTGCCGTTTGCTCAAGCCAGCTGACACTCAATTTCTATCAAAAGGAGCCACTCAGCCTGATGCACTTGAGATGGTCAGTGTTTCACCCTTGGCAGCCCAGGCCAATTTGCCCTTCAGATACTGTACATTTCCCTCCTGCCTAATCGGCAGCCCTGCGGCGACATGAGTCATTCGCCTTCCCCTCCTCTTAAAGAGTGGACTGTCCTGGGACCGAGCCAACACATGGCACTGCACAGAGGTGCGCCACGTGAAGACCTGGCTCTTGCCATGACAAGTCCTCCCCTGCTGCAGGACCAGTCTGCTGTGCTGCACCCCGGCCCCGGCACTTTTTTTACATAAGGTGCGAGGAGTTCGTAGCATGAGCCCTGTCCATCTTCAGCTGCATAAAGTGCCTGTAAATCCACGGGGTGATAGCCAAAACACAGCATCACCCCAGCCATCATGCAAATGTCTTATCTCTCCAGAACCCTCAGCTAGGCTCAGCCAACTTCCTCATGTATTTCTGGCCTCGAGAACACAGCTTGTTTCTTACCCCAGCCAATGGTTCTGCTGTTGCAAAACCAGGTATGAAGCCCAGCAGAACTTCGGTCCCCATGCCCTGTGCCAGACGTGAATATTGTACCAGGTCCTAGACAGAGCATTACCAGGAACACCAGACAACAACAAACTGGAACTGAAACAGGAACAAACTGGAAGGGGTTTGCAGGAACCTCAGATTAAACCAGACTGAGATGTCTGTCACAATGCGTTAGGGAACATTAAAAGAGTTAATCTGTATAGTTTGGCTGAACAGCACAACTCAACAACTATATCCTCGACTCAAAGGAAGATGAGAAGCTGTACCCTGGTACAGGAAACTGGCACTAGAGGTAATGAGTTGACACTGGTTTGGACAACAAAAGCTATCTGAACAATTAGGAATGGGATGTGGTACCTGGTTCCCCCATATCTAGGCACAAATTTGTAGAGCAGGGAGAAAGCTTGACCTTGTGCTGCACCTACTTCCAGAGCAAACAGAGCAAGCGCTCGCTAGGACTGACTTACCCTAGGCACCACTGCATGTATCACTGTGTCTTGCAGGGGCATTATTTGCCCCAGACGGGACACAGAGGTCTGCAAAATCCTCCTTAGGATGGCTTCAGGCTGTATGTGGTGAGGCATTACAGGATATGTGGGTCGTTGAATTAAAGATGACAACACGGGTGCAAGGAGTGCAGCTCCAAGAGCACACTACACTTCAGCTCTTCTGAGGACCACACTCCTTCCAACAGCACAGACATGGCTTACTCAAACAGCCCCAAAACCTTTGGTGACCCTCAGGAGTAGGGGAATCTTATCAGATCAGACTCTGATTTCCTCTGCTTCCACAGCACAAGCAAGTATGCAAAGAAGTAAGATGACATTTGGCTTCTTGCAGAGAACAGCAGATAATTTAGCGAGATTAAAGCACAGCCTCCTCTCCCACAGAAACCATCTCCCCGTGGCTGGGCAAGAACCTGGCTCCACTGGTACAGTGCTGCTTGAGCGCCTCTCTGTGGATCTGAGTTCCTCTTCCACTCTCTCACAAACCTCAAGCCACCAACTGATTTTTAAATTTTATGTTATTTTTAAAGATACAGAGCCAAATTGCTCCTATTATACCCAGGTAGCACCTCTGAGTTCAATGAATCTGGCACTGACCTAGGAGTTCACTTGGCCAGAACTCATACAGTCTCACCTTTTGATGGTTATATTTATCATACTTCTCAAGGCCTTTCTATAGTTTCCAGCAGCAGAACAGCTCAGATTGGCTCAGACCTATAGCTGTCTCGGGCTCACGGAGTGACCGTCAGTGGAAGAATAGCTGGCAAGTGAATTGTCTGTGCAATAAGAATCAGGTACCTCTGGTCCTCTCCAGAACGTGCTTTGGAGCTCAGCACACAGCTCCATCACCAACACACATGCCAACACACTGATCATACCAATTTCTCTGTATCCCTTTTAAGAAGCAGGAAACAAACGGTCCCCTGCTGAAGTCATGAGTAAAAACAAAGGCTCTTCATCAGCCTCCTGCAGCTGCTTGTTGTTTTCCTTTCTCTGTGGAGCCTGCCAGCTCCTGGTTATCTTGGCCAAGCACATGATTAGAGTTTTAGTGCAAATTCAAACTACAAACAAACAACCACATCTTGAGATGAATACACACAAATGGGTGGATGCACAGTACATCTAACTGTTTAGCAGATCTTGTCCTGCCTCTTCTGATACTAGGCAAGTCCTGCTCCTCTTCTGGGTGGAAAACAGATTGGGTAAGATTAAGGGCACACATCCCCAAGCCCTTTATATTTGCACAGATAACAAGAATTAGACTGGACCCAGTGCTATTTGAGGGGCCATGTATTAGTTGTGCTGTCTCTCTGCAGCACGGGAAGCAATGTAGGAATAGAAATTCCCATCCTAAGTAATCCCCCATGACCAATTATGACAGAAGGTCCATTGTTTCTTTAAGTACCACAGAAACAAAATAATTGTTACCAGCACCACAACAAGAACAGAAGAAAGGATCAAGGATTGTTCCTCGTTCACTTCAGTGCTGAACCAGGTGGGTCAGTTTAAACAGGCACTGAAGGTGGTTTGAGCTAACCTGCTTGATTTTGCACTGAAGCAGATGGCAAGTGCTCACACAACTCAGTATCAATATCCATAACAATCAGATGAGCTGTGAAGCTGTAATCTCTGCCAGGTGGAAAATGACAACCCAAAAGGCTTTACTGTGGCCCTCAAAGCCCTTCACAGAGGTAGCAAATGGAAGATTTTGTTCAAATAGCTTGTCCTTCTCCAGAGCAAACCAGGTGGCTGAGACTGTGAAATGAGCAGAATGCTTCTCCCCTTCCCAGCCTCCACCGCAGATTGGCTGACTTTATTTCCAGAGGCTGGACTGACACCTCTCATCAAAACTCAACATAAACCAAGACAATTTGCTATGAAAAATTGAAATGGGACCTTGGCACGGGAGTGTATACATAGCTCAGTCTGTGCTGAATCCCCAACACCCTGTATTACTGCTTTGCTGAGCTTTTGAGGGGCTCACTAGAAGGAGACATGGAAAAAATACAGCTCACCCATGCACACAGATTCATTGTGGACGATGCAGTCATCCTGGAAGCACAACCAGTTGTAAAAAGACCGAAGCTTTCTCATGTTTTTTATGCTCAAGAAAGCATATGTTTGATATGCTTCAGCAAGGATATTTTAGGTCACTTCCTCTAAAGCACTTCAGGGATCCCTGGATCCAGAGGATCCCTGACTGCCTGAAGAGCAACAAAGATGCCCAGTGCACAATGCAGGTAAGCTGTCAGCCCCTGAGTATGCAATCAGACTCTGCAGATAATGTTGAGATGCTGTCAGTCTCCCACAGGACTACAGACCTGAAAATACCAACAAATGAAGAACTAACCAGGGAGCCTGCATACTTCTTTGCCCTATCTGTCAAATATACAGGGCAAACTACTAACTTAATACACTTCTAGAGTAAGAAACAAATACCTGGATGCTTGGCCTTGCATCATCCCTCCTAGCTCTTTGTCCTGTGTTGCCTGTAGGATGGATGCTTCAGCTTTTGTGGCCTTTGACCAATGTGCTGACCATGCTCCTGGCCTGTCTTTGGCTCAGCACAGCCTCATCTTCTCCAAACCCCCCAGCTTCTGTCCTACTCCTCAGTGACATCAGTTCTTGGGTCTAACACCAGTTCTAGCCTGTCCTTAACCCAAAAAGACTAGGTCTCTTAGTAAGCCCAAGGGTGCTGCTGCCTGCCCATCTGGGCCAGAGCAGTGTATGAGGCACAGCAACAGAAGGACAGGACATCAGAGTCTGATAAAATGCCAGTCCTAGGAAGAGCAAGAGACTTTTCCTTGAGAAAAGGCTTTATTTAAGACAGGACATTATAACGTACCTGGAGCATCAAAGCAATATGGTCTCTGGGAGGACTCAGAGGTCCAACACAAATACTTAGCTGAACCACACAAGTGTTGGGCCTTTCACCATGATGAGCAGCCATTCCTGCCTGAAGACTCTTCCGTGAGCAGTGTTTGTCTCTGATGAGGAGGGGCTGAACCCTGCTGAAACAGGCAGAGGGATAGGTGAGGGGAGTAGCAGGGCACAGATCCCTGTGGCTGGCAAGCAGCTATTTCAGGTGACAAATTGCCCCAGGCTGGAAAGCAGCAGGATAAATTTGAATAGAGCTGCTGTCAAAATATCAGTGCTGGATCATGGGTCTGCAGGACTGTGACAGTGCAGAGCCTGGCCCTCAGGATGCGAGGCTGACTACAGATTCTTCTGCCCCTTCACTTTCTGTCTCTCCTCGTCCATGGCAGCTGCTTGTACCTGCAGCTGACTCCAGTACTCAGGCGACAGCTCCCTGAGTCCCATCGGGCTCTGCTGCCTAGAGGGAAGAAAAGGGTAGTTAAACCATTTTCTGCCATTCCCCCAGTGCTCAGACAACATTAGCCTGGTTCCCCCACAGGTCTCTGAAGCTCACTATAAATTAAGCAGTTCAGAGTTCTTGTGTCCAAAAAACCATCAGTGATTCCCTCATGCCTCTCAGCACTCAAGTTTACTGCCCTTGACAGCAATTACCTCCATATTTCTCTTTGTCTATTAGTCTCTGTAGACACAGGTCTCACTGCAGTTGTATATGCTCTGCTCTGGCTTCAGCTCTCAGTACCCAGCAAGCAAGATATCTCAGGAGGTGATGTCTCTCAGTATTAAGACAGACAAGAGTCTCCTCTCCAGCTTTATGAGAAGGAGGGATGGAACAGGTGGCTGGCAGAATAGGGCAAAACTTTTCTGCATTTAACTGGCCAGACAACACCCCAGGATTCACCCTGGAGTCAAGGAATTAGGGAAGCCTAGCAAGTAATATGTGCTGTAAGGTCATAGCTGCACCCACCTGTTCCATTTCAGATTGGAGAATTAAGGCATAGTGAAAAGAACAAACTGAGTATCATTGACACGGATCTGGCTCCAGGTTCCCAAAGTAGTAATTCAAGGAGTTCACCCAATAAGAGATGTCACATTGCCATCTAGTGACAGCATGAACTCAGTGCATCAGCTAAACCAACCTCGGCCTGAGGGTGCTGGGGACCGACCTACTTAAAACTGAGAAACCTCCAACACAAATCTGCTTAAACATCAAACGAACCTAGGAATAGAGGGGAGGAGCGAGGTATAAAGAGATCCCAGCTCTGCCTGGTTATGAGGTCAAAAGGAAAATGCAGACACTGAAATCAGGATCATATTCCCTGACAAGCTTGCACAATCTGTGTTGTACAAAAGCACATTAGAACTACTACGCCCTTTCCACCTGGAAAGGCAAGCCTGCTCCTGGCATCCCGATTTACAACTGTTAAATTGTTCTAGGAAGGACAGACAGGAGATGAGGAAGGGGTTTAGGCAGCTGTCAGGAATCCAGCTACCTGAACATCAACCTTACCCAGACACAAATATGTCACAGCACACAAAAGAAACCAAAAGCTCCAGGGTGAGACCTTGCATAGACCTGAGCAACACCACATCTTACAATAATGCAGGTGCACTTACCTATGAGACAGAAGAACCACCTTACCTATCAGATAAGAAAATGTTACATCTATCAATCCATGGCAGGTCCTGCAAGGATTTGAGAGGCAAATCTGGTTCCTTTGGGAAAACCTCCTTCAGTGGGTAGGATTTGAAATCAAAAAGGAAGATGGTGCTGTGACTGGTGGTGCTCTGTGCCAATTCATCTGCCTGCTGCTGCTTATCTCCTAGACAGAAACAAGAACAGTGGCTACTGAATCAGGAGCCACCTGATAAGAACTATCAAGGATCAGTGCACAGCTGAATGTACCCAGTGACCACATATCTAAGACTATTCCAAGGTGCTACCCACCTCGAAGCAGCAAACACCAATTCACACTATCCACTAGGAACACTGGCTGCCAGGGGGATGCGACAGCATGAGAAGGTGGAGTACTGAAGCAGTAAACAATCTGCGATGTGGCAGTGTTCATCAGGGACACTGTGCCATCCCAGAAGAAGACCAGGGCCTTAAACAGCAAGATGACACAGAAATAGATGTAACACAAGTGAAAAGCATTTCCTGGAAATGACACAGAATGACGCATTCAGGACTTCACATCCCCAAACATAATGCTGTTTTCTTTGCCTGCCCACAGAAGACCAAGAACAGGCTGTACAGGGAACTTGAACTGGAATTGCTGCAGGCTGGGATTGGAAAAGTGTAGCAGGGCAGGTTAGAAATGAGCTAGATCCAGCCTTCTGCATGACTGGCTCTGGCGAGTAGCTTTTAGTCCTTCTCTCCCCATGCCTGAATACTTTGAGGCCACTTGAAAGGTCTGGCTTGACTTGTGCTTGTAACTTACTCCTCACCACAATGCCTTCTCATACTTGAATCCAGTGCCTGAAGCTTCACTCCTGGACACTCTCATCTCTGCAACTGAACCTGTCTATGTGCAGAGGGCCTCCAGTGCCTCCCGCCTCAGTGGTCAATTAGAGGACATGAGTGCAAGGGGATACTGAGTAAGATCATGAAAGAGAAATCCTTTGAGAGTGACCAGCTACATACAGACCTGTAACATGGTGCAAGAAGTCCCCATTCTATAAATAGCTGGAGGTTGGGAAAGGATACAAGGGCAGTACTGTATCTGATTGTCCTGTTCTTTATCTTCTGGGCATTGTTACAATCATTACTGGAAACAGATCCTAGGCCAGATGGACCTGTGTCCTCACCCAGTTCTTAAGGAGAGCTGGCAGTAATACTCACAGCACTGGGGAATGCCAGGACAGGTGCCACTGCGCTGACAGTAACATTTGGATCTTCAGGCCTGTAAAACACACTTATGCTTATGCCACTGTTTGATGTACCTGGCACATACTGAAAGGCTGTGATAATGGCAGTTTGTGGCACACAGGCTGTCATAAATTTCCAGCCAAGCCCCTTCCCTATGGAGACAAAGCCTGCCTCTTCCCGGGCAGGAGCCACAAGGCCCATCCCTGTGCAAATCTGCCTAGGAATTAAATTGGATATACAAATCGCCTGCCTGCCATGGAGACATGAAACCATAGTCTTCAGAGCAGCAGCTTTCCCACAGTTGACCCTTATCCTTAAATCAAGGGGATATATGAACATACAATCAATAGAAAGACAGCAAGAAATGCTTATTCTGACTCATAGGGGAAAGTTATTCTGGCAAGGGCAGAAGAGAGAGGAAAAAAAATCCCCTGGGTACCTGGCAGAGACTGAGACAGTTGAACATCAGCCCTGGAACAGTGCTACCAGCACTTGTGTTTTGGTGCATAGAAGAACCCAGAATCTTCCCTAATTCTGGCATAACCCTTAGATTTTAGCACTGGAATTGTCTTCTAGAAAACGACACTGCTGCTGACAGCAGTATGGCAGAGCTATCTGGGTAAAGGCAGTAGAAAGTTCTCTACTCCACAGAAACCTACAACTCCCTGCTAGACTTGACCACTATACCACATGGTTTCTTTGACTGGAGCGAGGTCTGTCAGAGTCTACCTCACCTGTCTGCCAGAAGCGTGATACTGGACTTCCCAGCCCTGGGTGCTTTCACCAAATACAAAGAGCTGTCTGTACATCTCACTAGAAGCTGCACGATGGGATAGGCAGGATCTGTACCAGGACAGGGTATCTTTTCGACGGGTGCTTCAGAACTGCGCAGAAAGTGGATACTGCGGATGAGACGTTCCTCTAGAATGGCAGTCACGGACAGTGGGTATCCTGAGGAAGCAGGGAAAAAAAGAAGACAGAAGTTTAGGAAGAAAAAGGAACTGGGAATTTATCCAAGGAAAGCTTAGCTTGGACTGTGGCCTGCTCAGGGATAGCAGCCACCAGAACAATCCTGATGGCAGAAGATTCTTTTGCCAGAAAAATCCCTCCATCATGGCAGGATGACACAGTCACGGGTGGCAGCCTGGGCTGTCATGTCACACAGCCTCGAAGAGGACCTGAACATGGCAAAGTGGCAAAGTGGCAAAGAAGTGACTGCCTCAAACTCCTAGAAAAGGGAGAAATTTATCTTTTTTGATCCCAATGCACAGACCCAAAGGACAAGCTCACCTAGGTGCTTATCCCAAATCGTTACTGTTGCATCTTCACATGCCAGTGCCAGGTACCTGGAGCAGGAGCTGACAGCTGAGCATGCAATTGGAGCTGCACATGGCCACACAACATCAGGTTTTGGATCAGAATCTAAACAGAAGGACACAAAGAGAGGTAACTGTAAGAAGGTACAGAGCATTCTCTTTCATGGTACCAGCTTCCAGTTTCCCAATAAAATATGCACCATTCTGGGGTCTCCTGCTAGAATGACTTCATTTGAAATACTGCCAGCCTGGGCAACATGGAGCCCCACAACCCAAATGCCAGCCTAACCCACAAGATATGAGGCAGCTCTCCCCATACCTCATTTCCCTGAATCATGAAGATCTGGCAGAATGACAGCCACTGGCCACTGAATACTCCCACTCCCCACAGAGTGCTCTGCTAGACAGAGCAAGATTTTCTTACCCACTTTCTCCTTGAGTGCACGATTAAGTAAGTACAAGCAGAGATTGTGGCTTCCATCCCAGTGCACACTGATGCCAGCTGGAAGATCTGATACAGAGAAGTGAACCACAAAAGACAAAAGGAGATTGAGAACAAAAACAAGAACAATCCAGGACACCAAAATGCTGTTAGAAAGCTCTCATTAAGAGCTCTCACAGTTTCCCTGACAGGACTCATAGAAACTCTTGCACAGAAACAAAACCACAATAAACGATCCCCTTATCTTTTATTTTATCTTGCCTTTTTGCACTCTTATCTTTTTTGGTGCTTTGGGTTTGTTTTTTTTTAACTATGGAGATAAATTTGTTTGACTCCATGCAAGTGACAAAAGTCTTAGGACTGACATTTTTGTCAAGGCTTATGTCCTTACAGATGGAATTTATAGAGTGAACCCAAGCCAGAGCCACTGAGCTCTACCCACAGCTCAATGTCATGCATTGACGTGCTTCATAGGTTAATAGCTTTCTACCCATTGGATTACCTGGCTTTACTTTAATTTCAGGTCCCACCGGTAGGATCCGACTAGGCAAGAGAAAATTAAAAGTAGCATGTCTAAAAAAAGAAGAAATATATTTAAAAGAAAGGCCTTGATAAGTAGGCAGCACTGCAACAAGACCGGGGATGGCTCTAGCCCCCTGCCCTGAAGTTTTGGGATGAAGGAGGCAAAGCTAAGACACAGGCTTCCATCTACACTTGAAAAGTGCCCTGTGTTGAAGCCTTACAGACTGAAATCCTGGTTGGTGCTCCCACTCACCTGGGGATCTCTTCCTTGCTCTCTCTCTCACCCACAGCCTCCAGATACTCCCGATAAGTGCTGCAGAAAATTGCTTCCTGCTGCTCCCACTGGGAGTCCTTGATTAGGTGATTGTACCCCAAGCCAAGCATGCTGCCATCATCCACTTTCTTCAAGGCCTCCACAGGGCTTTTAAAACTACTGCCTGGATTGGGAACACGAAGGGAAAAGGCACAGCCTTGGAGGAGCAGACACCATGGAGTAGACACTCATGTCAGAGTGCTAAGAGGCATTTTGACCACCCCTCCTTCAGGGTGGCATTGTCTGGAAGAGGGACACACTGCCTTTTCCTAGGAGAAATATTTCAACATTAAGAATATATTCTGTGGGACTTTCCACATAAGTTTCCAGTATTTGAAGGCAGGGATTAGGGCAAGTCATCTGAAAGACCCAGCTGACCAAAGAATGCCTTTCTATGGCATTGTCACTGAGTGTCCCAGCATATGGTCTGCTCCCTCACCATCCTCAGCATTTTCCTACAAATCCAGGACTCAAGAGCGGTGAATGAGGGGGGCTGTCAGGTTGCTAGGATCTAGGAAACAACCTCCTCCCTCTCTAGTGACAACAAAGCCAAGGGTATATGACACCCACTTTGAGACACTGAAGTATTTTGTGTCACAAAGGTGACATATGAGATGGTTGGGTAAGAAGCAACTCCCACAACAGAATTACATCTAACTGCAAAGGTCTGGAAGAAACTTTCCGACCTGTTCTGCAGTCATAAGGGCCACGATGCCTTTGTAACCTGAAGGAGGCTGCAGGTTGCAAGTACAGAATCAGTCCTCACCTGAAATAGGTTTGGGTGGCTTCACTTTGAGCAGCAGCACTGGGAGACTCAGCCTTGCATCAGTTTTGTTTGCAGACACCGGAGACTCCTGCAATAGAAAACTGCCAGCATGAGAACTGTGTTAAGCCCTGTGCTGCTAAATGTCCCCCGTTCATGGCAATCAAATGCTTCCTGAAGTGTTTGCAAAACTTGGCTGACACAACCTAGAAGATAAAAGGTTTAGGCTTAATCCTCAGGCTGAAACACAGAAGCTTGAGGGAAGTCATTATTTTCTCAACATTACAAAGGATGTTCTGCACAGACACCTGCTTTTGTGCCCTAAATAACCTCCACTTTTGATTTTACTGATCTCTCTGAATTACTCTTGTTTTAGCACAGGCCTGGGTGGGCCACAGCAAGGCTCAGGAAAAAAAAAGAAGAAAATAAAGAAAAAAAAGATGCAGGACTAAAGGTTGCAGAGTGCTGGTGAATACAAGAAACATTTTACTTCAGAGAGCCCAGGATTGGAGCAGGTCACCAATGTGCTTGGCTAACTAAAAAATCCTAACAGGAGACTAGCACCGATGTGTCACCACCACCACCCCCATACACATTGACACTCAGCCAAATAGAAAAAATCTGGCTAAATAATCAATCATGGGTAGTTTACATGGAATCAGCAAAGAGGGAATGCCTGGGTGTTTACTTTTGTCTTGGTCAAGTTAAAGGGGTGTTTGCTTTTAGGACAGGGATGAGAAGCATCTCCCTCTTAAATGACCAGGAAAGTCTCTGCTGTAGGAGAAGGGAAGAGTTACGAGGCAGGTACCACAGAGAGTTAGCTGGAGATGGTGGGCAGAAGGTGCCTGCGTGTTGAGAGGTGAAATCCAGCAGGGTGAAAGTGATGCAGGAGTGGGTTAAGCACTGACTCAGCACTTAAAATTCCCGATAATAGCTCAGAATATTCATTGAGGCCAGTTACCGTCTCTGCAGAACCGCTTCCATGCCGCTCCAGACTTTTCTGCCAAAGAACCAGAGGTGGCAGTGGTTAGTGCAAACAGGCAGAGACCCTGCCCTGCTCGGGCGGGTTCGGCAGTGATCCCACCAGGTTCCTCTTGTTGATAGCCCAAAACACAAACCCTAGCTCAGGACCAGACTCCTAAGTGGAGGTATCAGGCCCAATACCGTCTCCTTCACCTTCCCCCAGTAACATAAGGGAGAAGTCCTGTGGGAATACCCTTACAGAGGGCCTCCTCAGATGGGGCAATAGTGCTGGGAAAGGAGCTGCCAGTTTCAAGGAGGGGCAGCAGGAATGCTAACCCTGGGACCAAGGGAACCTCATTGGAAAGCCTTTCTTGGGAGAGTAAACATGTCCCAATAACAAAAAGGCCTTGTGAAATGTGGGATGGGCAGCTGTAGCAGCTGTAGAGGCACACACGTCACCCCCTGGGCTGACAGACTTGTTCAGCCTGTATCTTTGCTGTCACTGTCTGCAGGAGCAAGGCTTGGGGAGTGACCTGTAGGCAAAAGGGTGTAAGAAAAAAAAGGCATAGTGGGAGATGGAACTGTTTTGTACCACAGATGTCCAACTTGACCTCCTCTCCCTGCAAATCAGCCCTGCTGAGGCTCCTGGGTTCTTTTCTGTCTCCTTCAGCCAGGAATCCTTAGGCAATCGGTAGATCTCCAGCCAAGCTTTTGTGTTGTCTGCATTGGGAAATCATGTTGAGCAATTGGAAATGAGAAGAAAAGGTCTTTCAAGTGAGCAACCTCTGTTATCTTATATCCTTAAAACAAGATGGGGATATTTTTAAAATATAAAATCCCTGTGAACTCTATGCAGCCCACCTCTCCTCCCACTAAAGGCTTCATATGCTTAAGACTGACATCTCAGCCTCCAGCGCAATTCCTTGAGGTCAAATATGCACCAAACAAATTCCATGAAGAAATTCAGTCAAAGAATTCAACCTGTATCCTCTGAGGTAAAGTAGAAAGTGAGACGTGATCTCACCCTGGTTCTCTGTGGATGCTACATATCTCATTCTCAGAGTATATCCAGGCAGAGTCCACCAAACAGGGGTTCAGAAAACCTGCTAGCACCAAATGGGTCGACGTGAACGTGGAGCAAAAGAATGTTGTAGTATGGAGTTTGTTGCAGTGTTTTTAGAGACTGTCTCCATGCTGTCTGGCTTATGTCTGCAGGGAAGAGTGAGCTATAGCGAACCAGAGGATGAACTGAGTTTGATACTTCTGGGAGAGGAGCAGGAAACCTGTTTTCACTGAGCCTTCTGGGAGCTGGGAACTGCACTGACCAGTTCCAGATAGTTCACTTTTGTGATCAGACCTGATCCACACCCAGCCTTTTAGAGAGGACAGACAGTGGCAGGAGCAGCTCCCTAAGCTACAGGAGGGATGGGAGGCTTAGGAACAGGATCCCCAGGAACCAAAAACACTTCAAGCCTTTTAAAAGCACTGCTGCTGGCCCCTCTGCTGGTACACAACAGCCGACACCCAGCACACCATGTTCCTGCACTTGCCTTGCAGCAGGACTCCTGCGTAATCACCTCCCGAGGACAGCACCACCTCCACACAAGTACTTCGCTTGGTGACATCCTCCTGCCAAAGAAAACCGGGTTGGCATTAACGCAAGGTCACCGATTCAGAGAGTTCCATGGCCTTACACTGTTTTCAACAGGGTGAAGACCGGACACATTGTTGGAACAACAGGAATAAATACTGGGTAGCACTCTTGGAGTGCTGCTCCCCATGACGGAAATTTAGGAGGGCAATTAGTAGTCTTCATGATTGATTACTTACCAACCTTTGCCCAGTGCCTGTGGAATTAATTCAGTACTTACCACTTCATTTAGGATTTTAATGAGTAGAAAGCTTTCCTTCTGAAAGCAGAAGAGACAGACAAGCCCTGGAATGGAAATACAAAACAGTAGTAGAAGGAGAAAAGTGAACAGATGGTAGCCATGGTCTTGGGAGACGGCTGTTACAACATGTGCAGGAAACTGAACAGGACTTTGGGCTCAAGAAAGCATACCCCACTGCTTTCAGCACTAAACTTTTGCTGGCTTCCTTATGCCAGCACCAGCAAACATTCAATTGTGCACAGAGAAGGATAACCCAGTTTGAAAAGTATATCCACCGAAATTGATGGGCTTCAGATAAATCAACAAACTAATCTATTTACCATGGGTCTGTGCAATTACAGATGTTGAAATGAAGCACGGGCAGAAGGGCACACCTAGCACTGGTTCTTTCTGTCTGGTCCAAGGTGTTCTTAAAATTTACAGCATGCTTAGCTCTGCACCTGCCTCTGCTGCTCCAAAGAGGATAAAAACCCCACACCCTCTACTAATCACTCTGCCACCCCACAAGCTGTTATCGAACACCCTCTTTGCAGGGCTTTCTAGGAAACCTGTCAGCCCTTCTAACATTCCTCCTGATGCAGCATTCTTTCATAATGCAGCTGCCAACCCTTCAGATGCAGAGCACAGCCATCCCTGGCTAGGGCAAGGAAATACATGTCACACTAACCCATTTCATCCACAGCAAGCAGGACGTGGCACTCGTTCCCCAAATCTGAAGCATGGATGGCACAAATCTCTGTGTTGACTGCATCCCAAACACAGACTTCCTTACAGTCAGACGCCCTGAAGGCAGCCAGACCCAGCGACAAACCAACAAAGATGTATTTTCCGGACACTGCAAGGCAATTGGCTATTCCAGTTACCTACCAAGAAAGGGAAAAGATGAGTGTACCCAACTGTTTCCCCAGTGGAGGATACATCAGCCATACTAGAGAAATGCTCCTAGCCTTTCACCAACAGAAAATGCTGAGTTACACTACAAGGGACACATCTTTGCATGAGCTTGCAGGTGAAGAGCAGGGGAGGGGCTCTCATCTGTCACAGAGATTGTTCTGTTTTGGGAATGAGCAACTTTGCTCTTCCATTGAGCAGAAGGGGCTTTAAAGGCCAAGAACCCAGTAGCACTCAGCTCTTGCACCACTAGTGCAGAGCTGTGACTGAGCTCCACCGGCCAACTGCAGAACACCAGCAGACACCAGCATATCCTCCTGGATACCTCCATGTACTGACGAAGAAGGTAGCACTGCCCTTCTGCTCGTGACACTCCCATTAGGGTATTCACCATAACGCAGAGCTGAGTTTGCCCATTTATATGCTATAGACTAATTACCTTCTGTTTGGCAAACATGGGTGGAGCAAGTCTGAGAAGCAGAAGGTGAATTTAGGGCTGTTTAATACCTGCTTCTCTCTTTTCAGAAAGGTGTGATAGGAGAGTGGGAAGCAGAACCTGTCAGACAAGTTTAGAAGCTGCAACCTTTTGCAGTAAATCGGTGAGATGGTGGTGGATTCTGAGAAAGGTGGTGAACAGAAGAATATAAAATCAACTGAATGGATATTCTCTGGGAAAAAACCTGCTACAGTGATTAACGCACTTTCTGCTGCGAGTGACTCCCTACCTGGAATCCAGCTGTAGGAAGGCATTTTTTGGGCTGGACCTTTAGTTTTTGCGCTTCTTGGAGCATCTCCCTTCTTTCAATGATTTCCATAGCATTCTCGAAAATCAGCATCACCAGTTTGTTGATCATCCTGAAGGGCTGAGGCAATGCTTCACACTTTCGATCAGGATCCTGCAGGAAGAAATCTTCCTCGTCTTCCTTGAGCCAGTCTTCTTCAGATGGCAGAGGAATCTCCAGGGGATGCTTCAGTTTATACACAGCCATGGATCTTCCCTTCTAGATGCAAAACACACCACAGGTGGAGGAACCACGGCAGATGCAGAAGAGTGAACAATCGTACAGTACCTACTTTCATGAGGTAATGGGGGGAAAAGGAAAAGAAAATTATAATGAACAATCTCTGGGGGTTTCCTTTCAGTATAGATAGCCAGAGTGACCCTGTTCTATATAGCTCATTTCAGGGTTTTGTCCTGCTCTGGAAACATCAGCCACACAGATATTTGTAGGTTGTCCACAGGAAAAGAGAGTGTAAAACTTCGTCATGAGTTTGTGTAAGAATTATAACAAAGCTTGTTCTTCATTAAAAGACTTACTCAGTCTGGACAAAATCACAGAATAGTTTGGGTTGGAAGGGTCAGCTAGTCTAACCCCCGGGATAAAACCCCGACAATAAATTTGGAAAGCTATTGATTTCACTAGAACTTGCAAACTTCATTTCCAAGCCACCGGCTGCTCTCTGAGCTCCTTTCCCGTCTGCGCTGGGGATGGCGCCCCGCTCACGGCGGACTCGCCTCCGTCCAACCCACGAAGCGGCCTAACCTCGGAGCGGGAGCTGAGCTGTGCTGAGCCGAGCCGAGACGCTCCCCTCCCGCCTCCCGGAGCGGAACCGCCGCAGCCGCTGCCG